>JACGTP010000001.1:3130986-3158514 GCA_023678845.1 Mischocyttarus mexicanus
GAGAGAGAGAGAGAGAGAGAGAGAGAGAGAAAATGAGGAAAAGAGAACGCTTCATCGGTGCGTAATAAATAACGGCTGCGAATGAAATATCAAAACGGTCCATCTTTTATTCGATATACAGACTGGGCACGACCTCCTTCTTTCACAACTTTACTTTTTATCTTTCTATTTCTCTTTCCTTTTTTTCGTCTTCTTTTCTTCAGACTCGAATCACGTAATAATCGCAAAATATGTCACGGAAGAAACTTTGATACTCCAATTATCTCCGGAAATGTTCTGTGGCTATCGTACTTAATTACGCGATAAAAAAGAAAGAAAACAAAATTTAAAACTCATCGGAGCGCGAAGCGTGTCGGTCACGGACGATTATTTTAGCATGGCACAAGTGTCCAGAAAGAGAGAGAGAGGGAGAGAGAGAAGAGGGAAACGTAACAGGTCGGAGCGCACAGCACCCGGATGAATGATGACGATGACGGTAATTGTCAAGCATTACCCCGCGTTAATTACGCGTCGTTGTGATAGCGGGTCGCGTTTACATCGACACTTACATCGAGCAGAGTCGGTCGATTAATACGCGCGCCCACTCGCTCTCCCGGTGTACCTCGATAAATTTCATTCGACGTTTCACGAGCGAAGGGGGAAATATTTTGCCCTTTCGCAACTCCCCAACCTCTCCCTCCTCCTCCTACTCTTCACTCCTCTCTGTTTCACTCTATTTTACACACGCGACGCATTCGCCATCCCCTTTTGTATTCGGAAACGCGATTCACTCCCTATTCGACACGTCGTACTTTTCGTTTTATTATCATCGTCATCATCCTCGCGATCGTCGTTTAACGCAAAATCTCGAAAAAGAGGAAGAGCATCGTATACGACGTGCGAGTTTGCTCGTAAACTATTGCTCGAATCGCGTTTACTTGTAAAATGTTCAAATTACTCTCGACAGGTATATATAAGCACTCGAAAAAAGCTCGAATGACGAAGAGTGAATGAACGCGCGCGAGAGAAAAAAATAAAATAAATGTAAAAGATTCCTAGAAAATTGTCTCCCCTTTACTTTTGTTCTTTTCTATCTTCGACTATTTCACGACAACACCCCCGCTTATAGTTTTAGTTTCGATCCGCACGACCATCGAGCAATTTATGAATCCTCCCGTGCCGTTTCTTCCTTTACTCCTGACGTGCCCGAGTAGGTAAGAAAATATAGAAGAAGAAGAATAGAAGAGAGGGGAGAAGCAGGTGGAGGAGAGATAAAGAAAAAAAGAAAATAAAGAAAAAAGGAGGGTTCAAACTAAAAGGGCGAACTCTCTTTCGCCCGGCCGACACGGAGTCCGATTTACGATTTACGGGGCGCATCCGCCCGGAATAAGAAGAAAAGAAGGATGAATTCGTGTTTGAAAATGAAAGAGACAGAAAGACTGAGAGGTAAGAAGGAAAGGAAATAACGGGGCCGACTGCTAAATATTCAATAAACGCGAACATTATTCCCAGCACGTCGACGACGACGACGACAACGAAGAAGGCAAGTTAAGGGAAAGAGAGAGATAGCATTAAGCAACTGGAAGGGAGGTGTAAAAAAAAAAAAAGATAGAGAGAGAGAGAGAAATAGCGAGGGCAAGTTCAAAGAAAAAGAAAACAAAGGGGAGGCTATTTATCTTTGCGAGTTCGTGATCGAGATTTTGCGCGACTTGGAAAGATGTTCTCGTCCCGAGCATACATCGTCGTATGCTTGCCGTACGCTTTCGCCTCCTTTAAATAATCCGTGACGATATTTATGAGCCTTTCGCGGCGTACTACGAAAAGCCGCACTCTCTATTTCTCCTCGTAGACGGCCACGAGAGCGCTTTTTACGTAAAACCGTCGGACGCTTTAGGCTCCGACATCTTTTTATTAACATCCACAGGGCACCCACCTTTTCGTCGGGATATTAACGCGAACCTAATAAATTTTCTACCTTGCACTGCTGCGTGATGGAAGAGACGGAGAGAGGAGAGCCTTTTTTGCTCTAAAAAATAAATCGTCCATCCTCTCTCTATCCTAGCTTTACTACTCGCTTGCGCGATAAATCTTGGCCTGGAGGAAAGAAGAGGAGGAAAAATCATGCGACGAGAATAAAAAAAAGAAAAAAAAGTCGTTGAAAATTAAGGTAAAGATGGTAAAACGCGCGATCGAATTCTCTGAGGATTATAAAAATTTGTATTTATGATATACCTTCTTACTGGGTCTATTTGTCGCGAGTAAAACTCATCTTGCAAGAAATTCTCTGTGCTAGGAATGGTACCCGCAGAATTTGATCCAAAAGATATCGACGATTTATATTCGAACGTGGTAGTATTTGAACTTAGCCTAACGGCTATATCAAAAGGTTATATCAAAACGCAATCTCCTCACCTTTGTACGCCCGAAAGCCGCAATTTTCGTCCCGATCGAAAATAATCGATGAAAGAGCTTCAACTTATGATCGAAATCTGGCTCTACCGAATACGAACATAATTTATACTACTTCAATATAATATGTACCTATATAGATAGAGGTATACCTATAAGGACGAAGAAAAAGAAAAAAGTTTAAATGATCTTAGGAATAAATGTCGGCATTATTTCCACTAGCCAATTCGATGAGAAAATTGTTCTCGAGAGCGACGGCTTGAATAATTTCTTTTTCTCGATGGAACTCCCGAAAGCCCACTCTATTATTCTTTCCGGCAAGCTTTTCACGATCTCCCACGCAGAGAAAGCCGTTCGTAGAAGGTCACCGTGCTATTTGCATGTTATTACCTTGTTTACATATTTATTCAATAGCCGGAATCCCCGAGGGTTCGGGGATATCACCCTCCTAATCCGAACTTCCTCTCCTCTTTCGGCCCTTTAATTTTGAATTAAAGCGTTGTACCTCACGCGTCAAGCCGACCGATTAATAAGTCACTCATTCGACGTCGCGCGTGCTCTTGCATCGCGATATGTAATATTATACGAGAATCGAATTGATCGATATCGTTATACTTCCCCCTTTGAAAATATAATCTTATGAATTTTTTAACTACTTACTTGTTTATGCATTTCCACGTTAAGTCCGTAAGACATTTCGTAGTACTGAAAAAAGAAAAAAAACACATTAGCTTTGACATTAAACTTGCAAGTAAGCGATGATATCTACGTATGAGCTATAAATAATGATTCGTCTATAACGTAAAGAAGCGATTAGAAAACATACACCGAGTAATCCGATTAGCAATATCGAAAAGTAGAATTTTCGTAATTATCTAAAACGCGGGAGACAATCTATCGAGGGATTAAATTTAAAAATGCTTCTCCTTAAAAAGTATCTTTCTCCTCTTTCTACTGAAAAAAGTATCTTTAAAATAGCCGACACGGACTGCCGAGTCGAGATTACATCGATCGAACGAGATTAGGAGATTACGAAAAGCGGACCAAATTGAGCTGTAATGCGAGACCACGACGAGTACCAGAAGAAAAGAGAAAGAAAGGAAGAAGAAGGGATAAACGGCGTGGCGTCGAGTAAATGAGAAAACGAGAAGGAGGAAGAGAAGAGAAAATAGGAAGAAAACGAATAAGTCGTTTGGTTCCCCACGCCCCATTCCTCTTCTCCACCTTTCTCTACCGCACTAAAGGATCTCACGCGAGTTTCAGAGCTGCTGATTCCGGCGGCGATCCAAGACCGGTTTCTCGTAACATCGTTTCTACATGGTGTGTACAAGAGCCCGTCGTCGGCGCTCGCTTTAACTAATTCAACCTAAGTCTGCACCCAACAAAAGTCCAGGGGTTCTTCTTCTTCTATCGATGCAACATTTTCTATTACGAACGATGAATAGATTATTTTCTTTGCCTTTTCAAAGCTACATTTCTGAATAATCTATAACGCAATGTGAATTATTTGTTTTTCGATAGAATTCTTCGTCAATTGTTTATCAAAAGAAAAAAAAAAGAAAGGATTCTTTTTTAAAGGATCGTGGAATTTTCTAAAAAAATTCACAACATCGAGCACAACGTCGAAGAGAGCCGCAATTCGACACTTTACCCTCGGCTTTTTGTTACAACTAGCATACGCCATTGAGAGCCGCGAATCGCGATTCGCCGCTTGGCTGTCGGCGCTCGCCGCAGATTTCATAGGCACACGGCAAAGTGGACGATAAAAGTGCAATGCTACAGGACCAGGAAAAAAAAGGAGTAACTGTGTTGATATCTGGTTGGCACCGAGTTGTACCAATGCTACCAGCTGCCTGAAAAAAAGAGCGTGAGACCGCGTGTACCTGCTCCACCGAGTTTACTCCCAACTAGAGAGAAAAAAAGCAGAGAAACAAAAGAGTTCGAGAGTTCGAGAGAGAGAGAGAAAGCTACAACTAGCGGTAGAATAAAATTTAATAGTTCGCAATTTTAACGAGCATACTACACAACTATCTCTTTATTTCTCCAAGAAGGGAAAGAATGTTCTACGGTCATCTCGTCAACCGGTCTTTACTACTTGCCGATCGTAAAATCTTGCACCTCGGGTGACTCGTTATAAAACTGGTGTTGTCTATAATGAGCTAAGATATCAACGAAAAAAGACACTTCTCTCAATTATTTCCTACATCTTACGACGAAACACTTTTTTCAATTGAAAGAATTGAAATCAGCATTCGTATCCGAACATAAAATATAATGCGTAATAAAATGATAAAAATTATATTTTAAAAGTTTCTCCAATCCCTGGAGCTTCACCTCGATCGTAAACAAAGTGCCGGTAAGTTCCATCCAAGGAGTCGGAACGACTCTCGTTTGCGAATTTAATCCAAGAGGCGTGGGCAGAAGCGTTAAGCGACGAGAATGCACGGAGCGAGGCGTGTAACGAGTATTAAGCTCGCCAAATATCGTGAAATTCAACGAGAGAACAGGAGAAAGAGTCGGTATTTCGTGGAGACTAGCGAAAGACCGTGAAAGAGAACTAGGAAGAGAAAGAGAAAGAGAGAGAGAGAGAGAGAGAGAGATTAGGGGGAAGGGGAAAGTGGAAAGAGGCTGATTAAGAAAGGCAATGAGACGGTGCCAGTGGTGGAACTGTGGCGTAGCTTGCGGAGGATCGTCGTCGTCGTCGTCGTCGTCGTCGTCGTCTCACTGAAGTAATTGGCCTTTAATTAATAGACTTTCCCCAGTAGTAGCGAGCGCCGTCGGAACCGAGGTCACGATCTTAATTATCGCGAAAGACCGAGAACGTCACTTTAGCAAGGATGCATTTAATAGGAGAGATCTACCTATCCTCATGGTTCCGTGCTTCGTGGAAAAATCGAGGAAGGCGATGAAAATTCAACAATAATTTCTCTTTCCGTATATATATATATACACATTTGAAAATCCAATTATTAATTATTATTATCCCCATCTAGAATCCTTTTTTACCTACCTACTCTACTTTTATTCTTTCTATCTCTCTACTCCAATTTTTCACGCTACACGCGTAATTTCACGCTCGCGTGTTCAACGAGCCGGAGTTTTTACTTTTTATTACGCTCTCTTTCCTACCGCATTCAAGCCACATTTACCTACTCATTTCGCCGCAAGGACGGCAAGTGTGATGCAATTCGATGCTTTCAACTAACCGGAACTAGTTTCGAATAATATTTCTCAACATATCATCGCTAATCTTTTTTCTCTTGTCCGTTGAGTTCTTGTTTTCGCGAACGAGACAAAGATTGAAATAACAAATTCCGCCCCTTTAGAGGCTAATTAAAATATTAATACAACGAACATTTTGCTTCGCGAAAGTCGGTGTCTGAAAAGAAAAATGAAGAATCCTTTTTACTCAGCTTCTTCTTTTTCTTCTTGTTCTTTTTTCCCCCTCTTTGTCTAAGCGGCCTTAAGAAAATACAAATCCCTGAGAAGTTTAACGCGTTTCCCTCAGGTTTTTATTAAGCTGTCGTAAAACAAAGTTACTATCTATCCATCGCTTTCTCCGCCTTCCATAAAGCACAGCCTAAAATGGTTCTTTAAAGAGCCAAAGGGAAACGAAGGAGGAAAAAAAAAATAGGGAGAGATAAAGATAGAATAATAATAAAAATAATAACAATAAGAAAAGAAAAAAGAAAAGAGGAAAAAATGAGAGAAGCTTAACGTTAATTCCGATTCTTTCATAAGCGCGAGAAGTAGTGGCGCCCGTTGGCAGTAATAAAGGGTCAACTTTGCGCTTATCGTTATTAGATTTCCACGACTCGCGTTCGTCCTTCCCTCTTTTCCACGTCAAAGCCAAGTTACAAGGGCAAAAAGTACACCGGACGAGGGAAGCAAGAGATAGAAAAAGATGGTTATTGTTTGCCCTAAGAGAACTCTGTTTCTTTGATGTTACCCGAACGCGAGATCGTCCGGACGATGAAAACGATTCCACGGCTGTACGTTCTCGAATAAATGGACGATATCGATCGCGATCGATATCTCGAGTAGAGAGACGGCAGAAAAGGAAAGAGAAAGAGGGAGAATCTAATGGATCCCCTTTACGCCGTTCTCTTTCGATGGACCCTTATCTGTTACTCCGATCGACCTTCGACGATTCGAATACCGTGTACGAATAACATGCCCTTAAAAGAAACCACTAGCTAACGTTAAAGAGCTACGATCGGCGAGGAAGGCTGAATTTCGATCTAAGCGTGATTTTCCTTCACGCTCGGTTTCACGCCTTCTATGCGTATAACGCTAAAAAATGCATTGATAAAAGTGAAACTAGCTTGAACCTAGTTGACGTGTTGATAATAGTTTACCTACTATGCGTGGAACGTTGTTCGCGCGCGAGAAATGCGTTCGCGTAATGAAGCGGTACTGTAAATCCAACGAAGCGTAAACGAGATGCTAAAGTTAACGGTACTATATTCCTACATTGTATAATATACGTATGTTTAGCTATACTTGTAGCTCCCATCGCGTCAATGTTCTTTGTCGTGTTTTAACATAAACTTTCTCTCCTCTGTTAATCGCCGCTCAATATCTACATTAACTGCATATCTTTCTAAAATTAGAAATATATTTATATACAAAAAGAGAGTGAGAGAAAGATAGACGCACACGGGCCTCGTCGTAAAAAGAAATACAACTAATGATAAAAAGAAAACGAGATTTGTGTACCTTTTTCAAGCTTTTTATATGCGTGAATGTTACCTAGTACTTTTCATCGATAACTCGGAGATTCAATATGTATGATATAAATCGATGGAACGCTAATAGCTCGAAGTAAAGTAGAAGCTTCGTCGGATGGAATCGCTTGAATGGAATTCTTAATGGATTCTCTCTTTCTCTCTCCACTCGTTTTCGTCCATCTTTCCAACGTCGGTCGTAATAACTCGTTTCTGCCGAGTCGTTCGAGCCCGATTATTAAATCAACACCCGACATCAATTACGAACTTTGTAACGATCCCGTTTTGAAACGAATCGATTTCACGTTAGACGTTTCTCGGCATTTCCTTTTATTTTCATCTATTTTTGATTGAAACGAAAATCGTTGGTAAGATGAGAAGACGCGTTACTTCGTTTTATTGTCTCTTCGTCTACGTATAATTTACGCATCTTTCCAAGATAGAATTTGGAAAGATTTTTACATACCATTACTGGTATCTCCATATATTCCTAAGTATTACTTACATATAGAAGAGAGGAGGGGATATATAATATTTATAGATAAATGGTACAAGTATCTTGGTTGGGTGAATCGATGTAAACCGAAGGGAACGGTTGACGGTCGGCGAAGCGATCTACGTTCTAACTCGTAAAAGTTCACGATCTCGACGATTACATGAAAGAATCGTAAAAGCGTAATAGCCCCTCTGACTACGGGCGTCGTATAACGGCGTCGTAAGAGAACCGTCTTCCTCTTCATTTCTAACGCGAGTCCTCGTTTGCCCTCCGACCTCTTTCGATGCAGAACCTTTCGAGAGAAGAACGGATTTCTTCCTTGCAAACATAAGATCGAATCCGGTAAACGTGCCACGAACGACAACGACTGGATGCACCCGACTGCACCTTTTCCATTATTTTTCCATTTCCTATTCTTCTTCTTCTTCTTCTTCTTCTCTCTCTCTTTTTCTCTAGTTCTTTCAAGCAGTAGCTAAAGGTCGCGATTTGCAAACTTGCTTACAAACTGTAAACGAAGAAACCAAGTGGCGCAATGTGTGCAAAAGCGTGTGGATTGCGTCGACGAAAGTGACATTTAACAAGGATGCCGAGTGGAATCGTATTGTAGAGGAAAGAAAGATCTACGATATCTAGGGAAGATGCATAGATTATATAAATCGAAATATATATTCCAACCGATTGTACGTTACGATAAACGAGCTATCATCGAAGGAAATCTGAAAGCGTAAATAGTTGGTGGCGAACTCGATATCGATTGGAGATAGAGTCTCGAGCGTCGACTAGATCGGTTGGTTGGTTGGTTGGTTGGTTGGTACCACGAACAGGTGTAGCTATGCAGAATCTACCTAAATACCTCCTCTTTCTCTCTCTTTCTCTCTCTCTTTCTCTCTCTATGTATGTATCTATCTATCTATCTATCTTTCTCTTTCTATATATATATAAACCTGTTGCTGCGTGTCCGGCTTGCGAAACGATCCGATAAAATACATTTTTGTTACCTTCGAGGATGATCGATCATCGGTGGAGCGCGAGAAGTGAACATGCCAGCAGAGGTTCTCTAATAACGAATGGACTCGTTTAGTATCGAACCGATCGAGGAATGCCTATCGTGGCTATAATAACGAGAAATGTAGATATATATGTGTATATATATATATATAGGTAGAAAGGATGACTCTCGCGTAAATTCGAACTCAAGTGCGTTAATCGTGACCGAACGCGAGAGATCGCTAAATCGACGTGAGAAAATGGCCCGCTTCGTTCGCGATCGAGATCGATCGATTAATCTTTCGCTTAGCGTGAATCGCCGGAAGTGCCACGTCCACGGCTGAGCGAACGGGCTGCATTTTATATCGCGCGATTTGCATCGAACGTAGTCACGCAGTGAACGACAGTACCCCATAAATTATTGTACAAAGTTCTCTCTCTCTCTCTCTCTCTTTCTCTCTTTCTGTCTACGTTGGTAGCAATCGTGAATGAGAACGACGATCTATCGCAATCGATATTCGTTGTTGCATACGTTAACACGGTAAGTGACCTTCAACCTACTAGGAATGAGAGAAGGTACAGATTCGCAGCTAATAAAGACGTACGCATGATCAACGCGTGACGTAAGGTAATAACGAAGATCAACGGGCGAAAGTGTGGCTACGAGGTCGCAAAAAGTAATTGCAAACAAGAGTGTCGAACTACCAAAAGAGAGAGGGAGAGAGAAAAAAAAATAAGTGGATACGTATACACGACGATTACAGAGTATATTCTCGAGTGCCTGCGAATCTCGTTTGCGCTTTCAACCGTAGAAAGCGCGTGTCCGTGAAAATTGCTAAAGCTTTCGAGAAATGCTTATAGAATTGCACCTACTGGATATGAGTATAAACCAAACAGGCTATCTTGAAATTTCTCGCGCGAACAGAAAAGTAGTCGAATCTACGAGTAGTATTTTTCTCTGACTCCTATCGTATACTCGTTTTGGAAAAGCATTCTCCCGGTTATTTTCATTAGCTAATGCAATGCTCATTTTTGTTTCCCGTTTATTTACCATCCCTTCGACAACCGCCAAATGGAAACTCGTCAGAGTACAAAGGCAACGAAACGCGGCTTTCGTTTTAACGTAATTTTCTGAGACCGCGTATTCCAAAAGTGTTTCCTATGTATACTAGTACGCTAATATCACGCCAAGCGTTTGTTTGCCACCAAAGCTTTTGTTACAACAAAGTAGCCGATAGTTAATTACGTTATTATAACATTAATAAAAAAAAAGCTCGCTTTCAAAGCCATTTCGATTCACTCGAAAGCTTTCTTTTTCTCATTTTTTTTTTCGTTAAAAAAGAACTTAAACAAAAATAACCCACGCTCTCGCTAACGTTTTAACGATAGATATCTATGAAAATGATGTGCATCGGCTTCTACGTATTTCAAATTCCGTAGATATCGTTTCGCTGAATTATTAAGCTTCCCTGCAAATTATAATTTATCGACCACTGAGAATCACCGATGCCATTTAATATAGCAATTTCATTAATAGACACGCGCAGCCAAATAAATTAACGGTATTTCGATCGTTGCACGAGAAGCACGTAGGTATATTGTACATAGCATATCCGATTAATTCGAGGGAACAAATTCCATATGAACATTCGACGATAGTCCAAGAAGAATTACACGATAATGCTTGGACAAAGAATTTTGATAAACGTCAAATAAATCAAATTAATAGAATCAAATGAAATGAAAAAAAAGAGAAAAAGAAAATGTACTCACCATAACGTAATGACGCTGCATTTCTGTCTTCTCCTGTGCGAGCTTCTCCAGGTCCAATTTAATACTAAACAACACAAATAATGAGTAAATGCGAGATAAATATCAAAAGTCGTTCGTTTATGTTATAGAAAGGATAGGAACGCGTTGAGTTACGCTCGTAAACATTATTTGACAGAAAGGACTCGATAATCCGATTACATCCCGTACACATTGTTTTTGCTTCGTGACTTTGGGTGCGATCGATGCCGATCGGATTTGTAAAAATCAATTATAAAGTATCGCAATATACTGGTTTTTTAGAGAGAGATAAACGAAAATTGTTGCGAACTAACACCGCGGACGGTATACAAATTCTAGAGAAAGCCTTCGAAATCCGTAGAAAAATTCAATTCACGGGGAGAGTTAAAAAAAAAGCACAAATATTCCGAATGAAAAATTCATAATTTCTATCTGCATGCGAATAAACAAAAGTATAGTAACAATTCTTCGATTCTACTACGAAAATCGATTACCCTTTTGTTACGAATTGCAAAGAGAAAAATACAAATCAGGATCGATCAATGACTGCTCGCTATTAGTTCACCCCGCTAGTTTTCTTTCTCGATCGACGCGGTCGACCAATCGCGTGGCTTTGGTAAGGGTGAGAGGGCGAGAGGGGGAGAGGCTAAGCGGGGATGGGAGATGATGAATACCGCTTCGCAGACAAGCCGTTAAAAATACGCAATTAGCGCGGCCGCAACAAACATCGATAATAATTCGTTACACGGCAGTCTCGTAACCCTCTAACTCCGCTTCTCTACCCCCCTCCCTCTCCACCACTCCCTCTCTTTCCCTCTTTCTCTCTGCTATCCATGCACGAGCAACGACGGCACGCTGACTCGAATCGTAATCGAGTGTACTAGCGGGGAAAATTGGACGCCAGCCGATCGTTCGAATCGTTCGTGAAAACACATCCAAGAGACCCTTCTCGTTAAAGCAATTAATGACGAGTAATTGTTCGGTGCGAGAGGAAGATGTTGACAATATTTTATAAAGTTATCACGAATACTGTATTTTCTACCTCCAGTTAGAAAAATAACAATGTACTACATATCCATCTCGTAAATTACATGTGCTGAGAAAAACCTTCTGTTCTCGTATAATGATCATAAATTAAAAAAGAAATCCAAATTTACCAGAAAGCTTTTTTCCGTGCGGTTTCGTTCGTTTCCAACGGTCGACTGAACCTAACTCTCGTTTATAAACTACGACCTCATGTTGAAGGATGCATGCAAAATTTAATAAAAAAAAAAACAACGTATCGTTTGACATTACGGTAACAAAACAGAAAATCCAACGTACGCGTCGATGTTTCACTTCCCCTCTTCTTCATGATTCTCTACAGGCTATGCATTTCGCGTAACAATAGTCCAAGTATGGTGATGCGTGCACCATATGTGCGGATTCACGAACGAGCGTTTTTCTGCACGCACGAAGAGAAACGTGCCCACGCGTATATTCGCTCGCATCCCAAACGTTTGCTAGTTACATGTCCCCTTCCTATCCCCTTTTGCCCAGTATTTTCCGATGTAGCGTCGACGGTACCACGATAATTTCTCTCGCTATTTTCACCTTTTTTTTACCTCGATCTTCTCTAAAACCGACAATACATATTTTGTCGATCGTTCTCTTTCAATTCGCTCCCTTTTTTTTATTATTTTTTATTTTTTATTTTTGTCTATCGAACGATACGCTAGATGATTTGCAATAACGTGTATATAAGCGCTTGGAAAATATTTCGAAACTGAAACTGAATTAAATACGTTATTTTACGGATTTATGTGCGTGCTTGAAAGCAGAAATTTACATGGATATAAAAATTTTATTACGCGTTCTACGAAAATTTTGTAAATTTGTACTCGGCAAAGTGTAAACGCATTTGCACGATAACGTATAGGAAAATATTGAAATTAAGGAAAATTATTTGGGGGACGAGGTTGTCATGAAAAGAATGTTTCACAATGTCTCGTGTTAAATTTCTCTCTCTCTCTCTCTCTCTCTCTCTCTCTCTCTCTCTCTTTTTCGTTCTGGTTCAGCAACTAAACCACAGAGTCTCTTTACTTTTTCACCGGTCAGTTTCTCGTGTTCCAATTTAAGGTAACGCAGAGAAAAGCAGAGAAAGAGGAAAAGTGGGAAATGGAAAGGGCGAAAAGCATTAATATCTAGCTCGACCACGCTTCTGTTCTCTCTCTCTCTCTCCTCTCTTACACTTGCTCTCTATTTTTATTTCTTTTTTTATTTAATTTTTTTTTCTGCTGCTTCTCATACCAAGCACGTCGGCGCGACGTTAAATTAAAACATGTGTGCGTTTACGGAGTAAGAAGATAAGAGAAGTTCGTACGGAATTGTTAAAATTCCACTCTACGAACGTGGCTACATTTAAATGTTAACCTTTCGTGCTTCTCTCATAACGATTTTTTCTCCTTCTTTTTTTTTTTTTCTTTTTGTTAGCATAATTTCAATTCCATTTGACACTCTCGACACGATTTTAGAGAACCTGGGCGATCTTGTCTCTTGAAAAATCGTTTCAGTTCGATAAAATTGTTCCCATTTTAAAGTAAGCTTTTCAATCTTAACTTATTACGCAATTTTATTCGATTCGTTAAACGTCCAAGCAGACGTAATAAAACGATAGAGTTATTACCTCGGCGAACGAGCGTTCGACGAGTCACGATCCATTAAAGGCGAAACGATCGACGAAAGCGGAACGGAAATCCCGCAACTCGATTTTGCGAAATAACGCAGAACCGGAGCACGCGCGAAGCTTCATAAATTCTCTAACGCGAGGAAGAAGCCCGCAAATAGAAGGAATCGAATCGACGATAAAACCACCTCTGAATATCTACCCCTACCAAGATCGATAACCAATCGCGGATTATTAATTATTTTCGCAAATACGAATATTCTTCGTTCGTTCGTTCTTTTAACGAACAAATCGAGTCAGCGTATACGATTATTTCCCTATTTTTACCGATTAGACGATTTATTTTCCTTTCCTTTATCATCGCTTATCTAACAAATCCTTTCTTTTATTTCCCTTATTCCCATTATTCTCCTAAAAGTGTTCATCTCTTTATTTGAAAATATTCGGCGAATCGAGAAGAAAATAACTCGAGTTCCAGTAATACGCGAATACTTATCGCATCATTAAGCGTACTAACGTAAGCACCCAACGAAGAGAAATTAACGCGGTATATGAGATTTTTAGACTGGATATAATATTTGCTGTTTATCTTTATTCCCCTAGGATAAATTATTGATACGTTATAATTTACTGACTTAACTTATTTTTCTTCGATAAAGAAAAATAATTGCTCTCTCTCTCTCTCTCTCTCTCTCTTTGAATAAAAAAGAAATAATAAGAAAATTGTGTTTCAACGAGAGATAAAAATAGTACCTATTGCAGCAAACGAAGAAACGAAATAAATAAAAAGAAAGAAATGAAAGGCTTGCTTCATGGTCGAGCACGTAAATTCGATATCGAGGTTCGCCGATCGAGTACGTAAGTAAGTACTACTTACTTAGGTAAGCGATAGGTCTTTGAAACAATGAGCGAGCAGAAAATGTCGCACGCGACGCACGTACGTTCTAGCACATATTTATGCATGTATGCACTCTGCGAGGAGGCGGCCCTGGGACTCGCTCCTTCCGTCCGACCCTTCTTCCTTTCCTCCCTTAGATGGCGCACCTTCTTCTCGATGCGTCGACACGAAAGCAGTAATTTAAGTTTCCGTCGTGGCCGTACCACTCGTGCGGCACGTGACTTTGCGAATTAACACGTCAAACCAAAGCCACATAAATTATCCTCTTCCTAAGGACGTAAGATAGAAATCGGTGGTGCACGTTTGTCCGCGAGAGCAAAATCAACACATCGTTTTAGAGGTGAGAGAGAGAGAGAGAGAGAGAAAGAAAAGTTCCTTTCCCGTTCGATCACCAACTTCTTCTTATTCTCTCGCGTGCAAGAGATCGTGCCACGATTAACGACCTTCCTTACTCGCTTAACCTCCTTTTATACGCTATATTTTCTCCATCGTATTATAACCTTACGATCTCGAACATTTAAGAGGATGCAAAACGAATGATTACAAATGCAAATGAGATTTTTCGCTAACGCTAGATTAACAAACGATGCATCGAACGAACGAACTAATAACAGTTTCCGCAACATTCCAATGGTGTTATTACAATTTCATAATTCGTTAAAAAATAAAAGAAAAAGAAAGAATGAAAAAGAGGGAAGGCCGAGTATGGGGAAATGTCTCGTTGGGATTAGATGCATACGAGTAGTAGTATCGTATCGGATTAACAAAAGTTCGTTTTCCGATTCACGCTCCTCGGCTTTCCACTTTCCGTTTGATTTCGCTGTGGCTTCCGGTCCACCGATTAGCCGCCTACGCCGGTCGTTCTCGTCCGTTTCGCGTATTCACCCGCGCGGAATCCGTACGGTACAAATGTCCACGAACAATAGTGTTCGAACTTTTGAGACAAAAGAGAATCCGTTATAGAGGAAAACGAATTACCTGTGATATTGTGCCTGTAGGAAACTAAATTCTTCTTTTATTCGGTCGCAGGACTCGCTGACCGAAAACTTGAACTGTTGCCCAGGCTGCGGAGGACCCTGAAACATAAACATAGACCAATTAGTAAAAAGAAAATAACAACTGATATTTTAAAATACACTCCCGCCAATCGGAAAGTCATTTAGAAAAATAAGGATCTTCAAACGAGAGAGAGAGAGAGAGAGAGAGAGAGAGAAAGAGTGAGAGTGAGAAAATTGGAATTTCGTTTTCTTTTTCTCATAAATCTATTTATCTTTCCACTCGCTTTGAAGTTCACAGGAAGCTTCGAAATATCGCTCGGAGCTTTAAGTTTGGAAACGATGCAAACGTTGACGTCTATCTCCCTCTGTCTCTCTCTCTCTATATATATATCGAAATAGAGCTGTCGAGAAATTTTAATACCTTAGACAGATATATAAATAGAAAGAAATTAAAACGCTAATAAATAGATATTTTGTTACATTAGCATGATATTAAACCAATAAAGAATTCTTTTTTCTCGTTCATTTTTTCACATAAATGTGCAAAAAGAAAAAGGTAAACAAAGAAAAGACGAGAGAAAAGAGTATTGGAAAATAATTCGAAGAAGTCGAGGAGTCGTTGGAGAAAAGCTCGAAGAGTCGCGAAAGTGCGATAAATTCCAGGTGGTAGTGCGCATACCGCGAACCTCGGTTTCCGTCGTCGCGCATTCGAGAGAGAAAGAGAAAGAGAGGGAGAGAGAGCTCGATGGAAAGCCGCACTTACCGACTTTGGCGGCAGCTGTAGCGGCGCGCACGACCGTAAAAGCCACATTATTACCGGTAGTACCGGTGCTACTACCCACCTCCGTATACCCGCCGGTAATAACGTTACAACCGTGTTATCGATCGTTTTGCACGTCGTGTCTCGCAAAACGGATATGCCACGTCGGCCTCGTAAAAGCTAAAACAGTTCTCGCTTTCTCTCTCTTTCTCTCTCTCTCTCTTTCCACCTTCCTCGTCAGCAACCCCTCACCCTCCTCCATAACTCTCTCCCAACCGGCTGCATCGAGACCATTAAGCGGTCTTTAATGAGCTCGCTACTATATTAGATCGAAGGCTGAGAAGTTCAAACGTTCGCATTAACTTCCCCCCACTCATTTTGCCCTTTTCTTCTTCCCTTGAGCTGTATCAAGTGCTCGTAGAAACATTATTATCATCATGAAGGATAAACCTTGACGATATTTCTCCCTTTAAACGTATCATGTAAATTTTATTACTTTAAATGTGAAGAAAAATCGTGCGTTAAGATTGGATCATTTTCAAAGTTGAACATTTCGAAATATCTCGGAATCTCCATGATCCAGTTTTTATAACGGTATCTATCTATCTTATTTTTTTTTTATGTTAGATTTCATTTTTCTTCGTAGAAGGAAGCCGTTTCTTCGTCAGTCCGATTTTAAAAGCACAGTTATTGTCGTAGACTGTATCAGCTCGGTGCTCCCACGTTCCACGAAGGAACGTAGCTGCGGGTTTGACAGAGCGACAACACTGATAGAGTAACTTACTTATACTCGCGTCACTCGTTTTACGAGTAAGCAGAAGAAGCCGTTGAAGGAATACTCGTAAAGAGCACGTATATATGTATAATTCAAAGAAATAATAAGTAAAGCCTAAGCAGAGTACCTTTTCTACTTCTTATGCGTTTTATGGTATCTCTTTCTTCCATTTGTATCATATATGTTCGCGAACATTTATATTGCTTCTAACAAATATATCAATCATCGGAAGAGAAGCTTGCATTTTCTAATTTATGTTTCAAGTCTCGCGTGCTCTTAATTTGAAGAACAATTCTTGCGGATAACAGAAAATGTGCATAAAAGAAAATCTATTTTTTTTTTCCTCTCTATATGCAGAGAGAAAGATCAATAAAAACAAATAGAAAATAAGTGTGAACATTTGCGTGTCTCTATCCATATTCGTCTTCTTGTTTTTTCTTTTTTTCCTTTTTTTTTTAAACGATAATGTACATGTGTAAGCACATGGCTAGGTCGACATCCGGTTAGAAGATCGCGTTAACGTGGATCGCGTTGACGGACTCGCGAAAATCGCTTCGTTCTGCCGACTGATGCTTATGTTGGTGAGCCACCGTCACCGTTACCATCCATCACCAGCACCAACGCACCAGCATCGACTCTGCCACTGCTGCTGCTGCTGCTGATCGGCAAGAATCGTTGATCCCATTTGTTCGCACAAAGCCGCTCGCGGTCAATCCAATTAATTTATTGGCTTTCGACGAGCGCTCGCACCACCTTCTATAGCTTCGATATACCGGGTGAACTGCCTAGAATAACTCTTTATTATAATGATCGAGCCGTTGTTATTGGTTAAATAAAAGAATAAGCTTTCTATATAGAGATACAGAGAATCGATCGATAATTCGATTATTGATTCAAACGAATGTTCAGAAATGTTTATTGTACGGCCAATGTTCCTTTACGATTTCATTAAAGATAATAAAATGTGAAATTTCGCCGCTGCCATTGCCGTTAATTTAGATTAAAATATTTTTCACCCCAAATAGATTTATATTATATAAACTTTATATTTACAGATAACTCTCTATGATTTATATACATGGCATCTTTTAAAAAATCTTCGATTTGTATAAGTGGGATTAATTCCTTGAGTCAACAAGCTCTACACACTATGATGCACCGAAATTGGTGTTTCAAATCTAATGTACTTTCTCGTTCCAACGTATTAATGTGAAAATTTCTGTTAGGTTAATTTTTAGATAGAAAACATGAAAAATCTATTTGGCCGTAAACTTTTGCACGTCGCTGTATATAGAAGAGAGAGAGAGAGAGAGAGAGAGAGAGAGAAATTGAAATTTATGCAAAAACGAGTACGGTGCTCGAAACTTTTGACGGTGTATGTATGTCGTCTCTTTTCTGCTCGATTTTCAAATGTTCATCGTTCAACGTCCGATAAAACGGTGAAAGTTTTCGGCGAGCTCGGCTGCCCGCAGATATGTTTGCGGGCTCGGAAAGAGGTGTGGAGGAGGGTGGATGCACCGTTGGATGCTTGTCGTTGCCGACACCGGAAAACGCGGTTAGATTTTCGTCGAAAAGCGAAGCGCGAATTATGTCGTTTCGACGAATAATAATGAGAGCGAGTAAGAGAGAGAAAGAGCGATAAAGTGAAAGAGAAAGAGAGAAAGAGAGAGAGAGAGAGAGAAAGAACGATAAAGAGAGCGAAAGAGAGAGAGAGGGAGCACAGCCGGCACACGTCAATCAGTGTCCTTTACGTCCTGCGGCCGATTTAATTATCCGATAGTCCCTACCTCCGACCCTCCCCTAAATCGGCTAGCCCCATCCCTCGTTCTCTCTTTTCCCTCTCCGGGCTTCCAATCACCGACACCACCGCACTTTTCCTCTCTCACCCTCGCATTCCCCCTTTTTTCACGTTCGAGAGCAATCACAATAACACGGTCAGCACTCGAATATCGCATCGCTCGAAAACAGCCGTGAAAATGGGTAGTATATCGCGATAACGTTAAAAAGAGGAATTAATAGGTATAAAGCGAAACGCGATCGACCTAACGAGTAGATATTTTATGCTTTTTTTTTCCTCTCCTTCTCTTTTTCCCCTTCTTCTTTCCACTGTGTGAAATATCGATGGACGCTTCGCACTATAATTTTACCGTTAATACGATGTTTCCTCGACAAAGTGTCGTCATCTCGGTCCTCCAATCGAAGATGATAAATTATCGATGTTTATAGTGCAACCGCTGTATAGTTCCATCGATACATTCGTTACATTCCTCTAGCAACATCTTTTTCTTCTTTCTCGAGGTAGAAAAATAGAGGCAGAAGAAAAAGAAGAAGAAGCAAAAGGAGAAGCAGAGGAAGAAGAAAAGTTATCGCATTCGTAGGTATAAGCCGCTTTGTCGAGATGCTCGTAGTCATGTACGACGTGTAGCGAGCACCGATTGGAGGAGAGCTCGAAAACGTCGAGATTTTCTTTAGTTTCTTTCATCCTTTAACCTTTTCAATTTTATCCCGACTTTGGTAAAGCACAAGTTTTTCCTCCTACCAGTCTCTGGGCAAAGCTGGCCTGCGCGAAACACGTAACGCAGATAATTGCGCAAATATTTTTTACGTAATATCTCGATTTTAACGAGACGAATAGCAACGTAGACACGACTCTCAGTGAAGCCGGTTCAGCGATTTTTCGGGTTAAAGTTTAACGAACGAGAGCCGCGTAATCCATCAACGTATATAAGTACTTACTAGCAAATGCGATTCTCCAAAGCACCAATCAACATAATAATATTTAGCGAGTCGACAGCGAAGTAAGATGCATTAGTTCCGCGTCTAAAGGCGTACCTCTGTCGCTCTTTCGAGCCACCGAGCGCAACCTCCATTGCCATTACAACGGTCGGATAGCAGCAGCAGCAGCAGGACAGCAACAGAACCAATCAGTCGCGTTTGCAGCCACTCAAGTACGCTTAAATGCCGCGTATCATCGCGACTAATTACGTTAGCTTCATCGATCCTGCCGTCCACTAAAGGCCCCTGATCATCGAAGTTACATTATCGCTTGGTTTAAAGGCACTTCACACGCTACACACCCATACCTTCCACATCAGAGACAATTGACGATACGAGCTTTCGATAAAGTCTTCGAGAGTTAATGAGATCTAAACTTTCGATAGATTATGCCCTATCATTTTCTCCCTGCATTTCCCTTTCGCTTTCCTGACTATGGATTATAAAATAAATATATTGTTATTATATGTAGAAGAGTATAGGTACCCCCGTAGCCTCCTTTCATCGAAAGAACCGAGAAAAGACAAGGCAAATGGCTTGTTTCCAAGAGAAACGTGCAAAAGCTTAGAGGATCGGTGGTTTTGCGGTATGAAGAAGACCACCGAGTCGCGGCGCGGACTCCAAACCACTGGACGACCGGAATCGACCAGAATAAACCGCATTCGCCCTATGACCGCGACTTTCCAACAAGATATCTTTTTTGCTCGTGTTGTTTTCAAGTCGCTACGTAAAAGATCGATGTCTTCCTTTGGTACAAGTCCAATTATTAAATTCTCTCATTCGAAGCACGTTCAACTGAAATTATTGTAAACCGGCTCCCTCGTTACCTTACAGAGAGAGAGAGAGAAAGAGTAAGAGACTTTAAAGACTTTAGAAAGAGGATGGTAGTAAGAAGTAAGAATTGAATCATTCTCAAATAATGGCAAAATTTACGATATTGTAGTGGACAGGAGGAAGACAGCAACAACGACGAGGACGTAGTTTTGTAACTTTATCGCCGCATACGTCGACTCTCTTGATTTACAAGCACTCGTAAAATTTAAATTCTGTTTCGGAAATGAGCATGCGTCTAGCGCATATTCTAGCACGACATTGTACGATATTATCACGAATGTAAAGTAAAGTAAAGTAGAGTGAAGGAGAACGAAAGAAAGAAACAAAGAAAGAAAGGAAAGAAAAAAATGGGTAGAAAAGAAATTGACTAGGAAATGCAAACCGATCGGGTTATACTCCGACTTGACAAACACGAGCAAGAACGAAGAGGAAAATTATGCAAGGCGATAACAGTTCCCCTAATATCAACAGACAATGCGGCCAAAGATTTGCATGAGCTCGAGGCGAGATGGTGCTCCTTCTTCTTCTTCTAGCTCTATCCAGTACTCGACAGGAGAAACACGAGGAAACGATGCACGCCTCGTCGACGGTGGTGTATCTTATTGATCATTATGATTATTCCTCGAAGCAGACTGCGAATTCACCCCGCGAAGACTTCGGGGCACGACCGACATTTACATAAGCAATGCATTTTGATTCGTGGACTCACATTGTGTCCGGAACGGGGAATGACATAAATAATGCATGGCGTAATGATCGAGCGAGCACGAATGCGAACGACCGAGAGACGGGAGAGATAGACCAACTACCGCAAAACGAGAAACGAGAAACGAGAAACGAGAAACGAGATTCTATCGCTCGTAATTCTTCGCAATGCGAGATTGCGGCACGCTCTTGCACGCGCTTCGCCTTTTCTACTACCACACACACAATCTTCCTTCTCCTCTTCTTCCTTCTAGCCTTCGTCATTAACGACGCCCCGTACTTTAACGTTTCCTTCTTTTTTCATTCTCGCACACCTCACGGAGACCTTCACGATTGCTAATCGTCCATTAAATTGATTTACGTTTCGGTCCAACTTTTTCTTCTCGCTACAATTAATTCAACCTTTTAATCGTATTTTCTTATCGCGATGTATAATCCTTTAGATTTTATCTTCGAAGGACGAAATAAAACGGGAACGGAATTTCAAGGAGATCATTAAGAAAATTCGATATCGATTTACGATTTATTAGCCAACCGATCGAACCTTTTCTCTCTCATCCCATCTTCTATCTTCATCTGTTTGTACAATTTCGAATTAAAAGACCAACGTGAGATCGAAGTGTTTGAATGGGGTCGTCGCTTACTCTAACTCTCAATCAGCCTCTCTCTCTCTCTCTCTCTCTCTCTCTCTTATTGGCTTTGTCGAATAAACTCTCTTAAGACGATCGGAAAGAAGACTTCGATCTACGTGATTTAAAATCGAATTAATCCGAGTCATGGTCTGCTCGAATAAAATTAGAGTCACCATGACAATGCTTTCGATTTCTAGCTGATAATTGCGTTTTCAATACTTTGTATTCGTTCTTTGACCGTAAGTATGCTGCTTAGTAAATGCACACAATAAATAAGTAAGAAGACGTAAATTCCCAGCGTATCGTTTTCCAGCCTTGAAAACAAGCTACTCGTTTTACGAAACATACATATATGTAATAATGTTGCGTGCCGTGAATATTAACTATTTTGAAATGTATCTACTTAACAAAAGTAACGACTCATCGAATGCGTTTCTCATGATAAATGCTTCGAACAAAGTTGTAAACAATAATTATACGTTTCAAAGTCAGCAAGAAACGACCATTAGTCTAATCGAAATATTAAATAGGAAAAAGTAGAAAAATGCATATATATTCAAAACTTATGTAAAAAAGAAAAAAGAAAAAAGAAAAAAGAAAAAAGAAAAAAGAAAAACGGAAAAAGAAATTAGATAAAAATATAAAACCGCTTTTTCTTCAAAGAAAAAGGAAGAAGAAAAAGAAAATAACACGTAGGCAAGCTCGTAGAGTACAAATCAATGATATCCATCTAACACATACATTGACAAGCTTTTTGGATGGTAGAAGAAAGGGACGGAATCGAAGCCCGCATCCTCTCGGGATCGATATTAGCATTTTTTTTCCAAACCCAGCGCGCCAGTACCCATTTCAAACTCCCATCGAAGATCGTACGTCGTTCACCAGATCAGCTTTTTTGTCCGATCGCATGTTCATGGCGGCGCGGCGTGAAACGAAACTACTCCTGGCCCTCTTGCGTGTAAGAGTTATATATATATATATATACGTATGTATATTTACCTCTATGTGAAAATGTTCAACAGACTCGCGCACATACAGAGAGGTGCGATAGGGAGAGAGAGAGAAAGAGAGATATACAAAAGAGGGAGGCTCGTGCAGATCCGTTGATAAGAGGTGGCCGCGGCAGTTTAACCCGGCGGGCAATTAAGGCGATACGATCGGTGCTCTCTCGTGAAATAACGTCACACCGCGTACCTAGATACCTGGATAAGTGCTACCTTTGTCCTTTTCTCTTTATGTCCTTCTCCGATCCATACGAGATGCGTAGGTGTGTGTATGTGTGTGTGTGTGTCTCTTTCTCTCTCTCTGTAAGTATATATATGTTTATATGCGTGCGCAAGTACGTATACGCTACACTCTCTTTCTTGCTCGAAAGTGCACAACTCTGTTTACTCCGCGTGTTTTGCATCGCGCTTTCGCACGCGCGATTGAGCACACAGAACAAGGAGAAAGAGAGAGAAAGAGAGACGGAGAGGGAACTACCAGCTGTTCCGTGCACTCGTTGCGGGACCACTCGACTCGACTTAATAACGCGATGCCACCAGCGTTTCTGCTCTCGACTTGGTTTCTTCGATAAGTGGAGCTCGCTTTTTAAAAAGAGAAGAAAAAAGAAATTCGACTAAATAAGACAAAAATAAACTCTCTATGCTGCGAGAATCTTTTTTACGACGCGAGCCGCGAGAAAAAAGGGGGAAAACATGAATTTTATTTTCAATGACAGAAATAAAGGCAGGGAATGTTTTATTCGGAAAATAGACGAATAAAGTAGGTATATATATACTTATAATGGTTGAAAGAATTTTCGTAGTACATAGGAACGTAAGTAGATACGTGTGTATGTAGATACCAGAACAGAGAGAGAAAGAGAGAGAGAGAGAGAGAGAGAGAGGGAAGGAAAAATATGTCTCTCGGGATTCGCATGTTCTAGAAAGGATGCGAGGATCGCGATAACTATCGGCGATGAGCTCGGAGGTTTGTTAATCGCACAAAAGGGCGAATCTCGCGGGGCGTGGAGGGGGAAAAAATAGAAAGAGAGAGAGAGAGAGAGAGAGAGAGAGAGAGAAATGCGCGATGAAAGGATCGAATAGAAGAAGCGGTATGGCGTGCGTGCACGTTTTACGAGGGAAGTTAAATGTCAAGAGCCTGAGGAATAAAGTACCGAGAGAGAACCGCTTCGCTCCCGCTTATGTTCGCGTGAGTGCCATCGCCATTAAATTTTCTTCCTAGTCCCCCTCTTTTTTTTCCTGCCTTTCTTTTATTCTTTCTTCCTTCCTTCCTTCCGAAACTTGCCAGGGAAATATATATCGAGTGTCTCGTTTCAAAATATCATGGAAACCCTTAACTCGAAACTTAAGAACAAATGTTGATTTCATAACGAAATATTACAAATTGACAAATTATATTCTAATGATATAACATGAAAACGTAAGGAATGGAAGAAAAAAATAACGAGACGATAAGAAAGCTAAAAAAGAAAAAAAGAAAAAAAAAAGCAGAAAAAGGCGTACGGCGTTGAAAGGAAATAAAAAATGGAGCATTCGTAAAGGAGTTAAAAGGGAAGGAAAAGGAAGAAGGATGAGGTTAGAGAAGGGAGTTAAACGAACAGAAGGCAAAGACGAGCAAACAAAGGAAACTCGTTCTTCCTCCCATTTTGGACCGAGCGGGTAATTACTGGTCGAACCTACACACTCCTGTCCTTTTTTTTCTCTCTCTCTACCTTCCACCCACCCCAAACCCTCGACCGAGTCTTCTGCAGAGCGATGATGGTACGTCGAGAGTCACTGTGAAAAAGTGGAAGAGAAAAAGAGAGAGAGAGAGGAACGATAAAAGCACGAGGCGAAAAGTCCGACGAGGCGTACGGCAATAAGGCGCGGTACTTTAGCGACACAAAGGGAGCTCAAATATCGGCCAACTGTCGTGGCTCGCTGCCTCTCGACCCACCCCCTAGTCCTGCTTTTCTTTCTCTCTTCCTCTTACGCTTCGTCTCCCACTGCGCACCCCTTTTCCATCGGGCTGTCAGAGAAAGGAAGAGAAAGAGAGAGAAAAAGAGGAGAAAAAGGGACCTGACAAAAGCAAGGTAATACAAAAGCTCAACGATAATAGGAAGCGCGGCAAGAACCACCCTACGCTAGTTCGGCCACCTAATCTGTTACAGTCATAAACTCCGTTTTTGCACTCCGCCATTCGCTACCGGCACCGCTATTACTACCACCATCAACGGCATCGCCATCAACATTACCACTTGCTTCTTTACGAGCTCTGCTACCCTACCCTATCCTATCGGAAACGACACACTTTCCGGAAGTACCCTGATCCGCGATATTTACCGATTTTCTTCTCCCTCTTGCTTATCTACCCTTTCCCCCTCGACACACTTTAAGATAAATATCTGACTAGGAAAACGTATATACAAGAACCGTTTCCGGAGATAAGATCGTTAATATCCCGGAAAAGATCGATGCAAAAGATATGTTGTTTTTTTTATTTTTTTTTTGTTCTAAAATAGTATATCTTTTTAATCCTGCGCAGTAGATTTTTTTTTTCATCTCGTTGAACATCGCATTCAGGAGGATTCGAACGATCTAAGGGAGGCTTCGTGTCAAGCTTGACTGCTTTGGAGGAGGGGCGAATATGTTACAATTACCGTCAAACTGAACGGCTGGGGGAGTTGTAAAAGGGTCGGGAGTCCTTTCCATGCCCTTATTCTCTACGCTTACTTCCCAAACGCGCTTACGACAATGTCACCCTTTTCGATCTCTTGGGAACGATAGTATCCCTTCTCTTTTTCTCTCTCTCTTTCTCTCTCACTCTATCTCCATTTCCCCTTTTTTTTCTTTTACGAGGGGCACAGTGGCGTCGAAATGAAATTTCCAGAGGCAGCACTTATTCCCACCCTACACGTTTGGTTCGCGATAATCTCGTTATCTGGCGTCATTACGGTCACAACCCCTCGAGTAGACGCGTCCCTCCTTCTTCTACGCTCATCTAGGGCGGCCCTTTCGAGGCAATGAAATTCGAGCACGCGGCCAAATCACTCGAGAGCATCTAAATCGTGATTCTCCGGCCTCTGTCTACATAGGGACTCGTTCATTTCTCTCTTTCTTTGAACGATCTGTTTTGCGGCTCATAAATAGAAGATTTCTATGATCAAGTTCTAAGCCCTAGGGGATAACGTGTACTTTAACGCCCTCTCTTTCTTTCTCTCTCTCTCTTTCTCTTGTATATTAAAAAGACTGAAGAAAAATAAAGAGAGAATGAAAAAGAGAGAAAGAGAAAAAAATCGAAGTCGTTTCTTTCCTTTAAAGCTATTACGAATATTAACGACGAAAAGAAAGAGATAAAGATAGACGGGGATTTGCCTCGAAATACTCGACGGGTGTTAAATTCGATAAGGGATCGACGAACTTTCGAGCAGCGAACAAACTCGATTCGATCTTAATTATATCGTTCGCGAAGAGTTTCCGAAAGAGAGAAAAGGAGAGAATGTTATCGCCCACGGATTATACTCGTTTCTTCTACTTTTTTGTATTTTGTTCAACGAGCGCGCCGTTTATCCTGTTTCTCGAATTACGATCGTTCCATCTCACTCCGGTCGAAGAAATAAAAAAAATACAAAAAAAAAACAGCAAGAGAGGAATGAAAAAAATGTACCCCCATGTCTCCAGGATGTCGCGCCATTATCGAAGCTATCTCATCGGTCGACTGGCCGTTTTTAAGAGCCCTGGCTGCCTTTATCTGCGAACAAGCTGCAGCTAATGTAGGTACCCGACGAGGTCCCGACGAGGTCCCGACGAGAAGACCCTACTCTTTTTTCTTATCCCTCTCTTTTCGTTACTACCACCAGATCGTTGTCTTCGTAGATGCCCGAACAACTATAAAGTCTTCGAAGAAAGAAAAGTAGGAGGAGAAAAGAGGAAAGAGGTCGGGGAAAGACTAATACAAATGATTCTAAACAAATAAATAAATAAAAAAATATATATCTTTCTTTCTTTTCGTGAAACTTTATTCCTGTTACTCGTATTCTTGTCCTGCTATGTGAAACGATGTTAAAATCTTAACGGTCGCTAATAAATCGACTAAATAACATTCGAAAAGTGTTGATACCTAGTTCGGACCTTACCTTGGTCAAATTCGTATCTGTAATTCAATAACGGGTTATACCTATATCGAATAAATCGTTTTAGATAGAGTCGCATGGTGCTCGAGCACGCAACAGACTTTCCCTACGTAGCACCGAATTCCAATATTATTCGTACATACTACGAAACTACGAACTATAGTTGCTAGACACCGATATTCTCATGCATACTAACTACCTAGTCTACCCTTTCTGTATTTCCAGTCTCGTCGTTTCACCCCTTAAACGATCGGTCTCTCGGTCGTTGAAACAGCAATCAAACGTTTCGAATAAAACAGATATATGTATATTATATATACGTATATGTATCTATCTATGTTTACGTATACCTACATTTAACTTATTCATATAGAAATCATAAATATTTGTATATTCAAAATTACTTATATATTCTACTTGTAAATTCATAACTAGCAACTTTAAATTATAAATGATTGGAAGTGATTAAAAAGCGATTCAATTACGAAATCACAATTCTCTGTTTTCCTCTTTCTTCTCAAAAGTACCAATGAACTAATTAAGTACAGACTCAATCGCTTTCTAATTGCTCGTAATTAGTCAAATTTCAGTCGATGTCGTCTAATATCGAAAGAAAAAAATTCAAGATCGCTCCCCTCCCTCTGGTAGGAAGAAGAAAAAGAGATAAAGAAAAAAAGTTACATAAATGAGAAGGATAAAGAAGACACAAAGAGTTCACTGAGAAGAACTTTGAGCGATAGTATGGATGCCGAGCGATTATTCCAAGTCGCGAGAAACGTACGAGCTGATAAAACGTAGAGAAAGAGAGAGAGAGAGAGAGAGAGAGAGAGAGCGGGAGAGAATGAAAGCAGAGACTTACTGGGAGATCATAAAGAGCTGTAAGAGAGTGAGAAAGCTAGAAAGCAAGAGAAGAGGAGGAAGAAGAGAGATGTGGAGAAGCAGCAGCTACAGATGGGATCGAGCCGGTAGTGGTATACGGTA
>JACGTP010000001.1:3166892-3279392 GCA_023678845.1 Mischocyttarus mexicanus
CCACGTCATCCGACATTATCTCTTATCCTCTACTCTCCTCTTTCTCTGAAATACGTTAGCGATCCTCTTTCCGCGTTGATACTTTACTTCCATAGTAGCTATCATTATTATATGTGCTATAAATTAATATGACAAATGAGATTTCAAAAGACGTATCGTATTAAAGAATTGAATATATGTATTTGCACAATTTGACTAATACAAATCTACAGTAATTTCAATTCTCATTATAATGCCTCGTTAAACTGACTTTCGTGTCGTTAGATTACGATAAGAATGAAGAATAATCAGTAAGAATAACATTTCTCTCTTTCTCTTTCTCGAATAATTCGTCCGAATCTGTTTAGAAATCAGAAAATTTCCGAAACGGAAGTCACGCATCGTCGATTCCGGTAATAACGGGCCGTCTGACACGCTCGGCCGCGTCTCAAACGGGCCGCTTTATCGGCACGAATTTTCCTCGAATTTCCGCGCAGACGAACCAACGAACGAACCAACGAACGAATCAACGAACGAATCAACGAACGAACGAACGAACGTACGAACGAACGAACGAACGTACGAACGAACGAACGAACGATAAGGGACGCAAGATGGCCGATTCTTCTTCTCTCTTTCCGATCGCATTTTCTCTCTCTCTTCCCCTCTCCTATCTCTCTCTCTCTCTCTCTCTCTCTGTCTCTTTTTCTCTCCTCTCTCGTACATTCTCGTACACCTTCCAGTCTGTCGAGCACATCGAGTTTTTTCAGCTGCACACACCGTATACATTTGAGCGACGCGTCGGCGCAAACAAGCCGATTAAAGGTATCAATATTTGCCGAAAGCCGGGCTCCGCTGCTGCGCGCGAACGTGCGCGCGAATTTACGGAATGTAATGTCCATCTAATGCGACTTGTATTTTTTCTATCCGATATTAATACGCATCCAATCTACATTTCTTTTCTTTTTTTCTAATTTTATTTATAAAGGAAAATAGTTGAAACGATCTAATTACGCGTAAATAGGACCGAGCCCGAAGTAAAAAGAATCTACTTAATCTTTCATTTTGAATAAGTTATCCCGTGGAAAAATAATTTGGCAAGGGGAATTAGTCAGAATAGAAAAGGATATCAGGACGTTTCTTTCATGACGCTGACACGAAGGGACAAGAGGAGGTACCATGAGGACCCTTTCACAGGGTCGTCCCTCCGTCTCGTCTCGTTTCTATATATCAAGCTGCCTCCTGCCTGCCTGCCTGCCTGCCTGCTTGCTTGCTTGCTTGCTTGCTTGCTTGCTTGCTCGTGCTTGTCTGCTTGCCAGTCTATCTCTCCACGTGCTACAATATCGCCGTGCCGCATCCGGTGTAACGCCTGTTATTAGGGATGGGCCAGATGAAGCTTTCATTATTCCTTCGGAGTTTCCCTCTTACCCGACAACACCATTATAATACATTGTAATGACCGACTTCTCTCTCTCTCTCTTTTTTTCTGCCCCTTTTTTTCCCTTCCTTTTTCTTCGCTCTTGCGAAGAATCACAATTATCGTTATTAAGTCGACGAACTACGCGACAGACATCTTCACATTTTCTACATAATGTTCCATGTTAATTTTCTATCAATTCAAAAGTGAATTTTTCATAAACAATCGATTTATTTTCGACTATTTAACTTTCCTAATATTTAAATAATTTTTCATAACCTAATCGTCGTTTTATTATCATTTAAAAACCCTACATTATTTTTAAATTTGTTTTATTTTGAATCAGATGAAAAGTAAAATTTGATCTAAACTAACAACAGTCAAACTGGCGACCTGCGGTCTTATTTTTACGAAAATTAGAAATAAAGAGAGGTGTATACGTAATCAATCCGTTGATCCATCTATCTTCTGATCTTCGTGCGATTAACGCGAACGTCTTGCAAATAAACACGGAGAGAAATCCGCACAAAGTTGCAGTATTTTTGGCACGGGTAAAAACAAATCTCGATGCCAAAGGTGCTCGTTCATCGAGCTTACTACTCGCAATAGTAACGTTGGTTTGAACGTTGCCAAAAATTTGACGTAGTTGAAATTGGATCTATAATATCGTCTTCGTCAAAGCACCCTACAGTTGCCTCGTTCAATGATTCTATTTAAAGAAACGGGAAATGTCTGTTTTCTTATCGCTGTCGTTTCTTCGAAATGCTTCACAATGGCATATCAACGTCACGATTCTAACGCGACTATGAAGAATCGTCGACTGCACTTTTGTCCTTCCTATTCATAACGATATTATGAAATCATCGCGAAAAGATGGGACAGTATCGTAATATACAAAGAGAACATTTTCTTTTTAACACCTTAAAGCACACTCCTAAAACGAAAATTCCAAAATATTACAACAATAATTACAAATTATATTGGAAATTATACGAATAAGTGTCAAGATAATACTTCTTTTGTAATATAACAACTTTTAAAAAATTATTTTTTATTACTTGAGTTTATTTAAGCATGCAAGTACTTATATTATGTTAATATAAAATACGACGCTACTCGAAGTTAACTCGAGTGTGCACATTTCTACCCCTACCGACCGGACGGATTAATTCGAGCGTATTGTGTGTGTGTGTGTGTGTGTGTGTGTGTGTGTGTGTGTGTGTGTGTGCTACGCGTTTAGCGGTTAATTAATAAAAAAATATTATCGCGCTCTACAAATTACACAAAGAGCAAATCGTTGCAAGAAAAAAATAAATAAAACAAAATATGAGACATTTTTTCTAAAGAGACGAGAAAGAGAGAGAGAGAGAGAGAGAGAGAAAATTTACGAGTCGCCCACGCATCTCTCGATATTTCGAAATAGGAGTATGGGGTGAGGTGGAAGCGGGAAAGAGGTCTGCACACGTGCGTCCGGGTCGGCAGGAGCACGTGTCGCTTACGCGAGCCATTTATGCTAGTCATTTCTACATACGTACGTACGTACATACGTACCTAAGTAAGTAAGTATATATATATATAAATGAATATATACATAGGATGCAAGTCGAGTTAACTCGCTCGCTCGTGACGAACACGTGCGACATCGTCTTTTCTCTACCGTTTCACAGCATGATCTCTTGGAATCTGTAGGTAATCGAGCGCCCAAGGAAACCAAATGCAAACGAGATTAAAATAATGGATCTTTCGATATCGCTAATGTGTACATCAATGGATTTCCGCGTGTACTCATTCCCAATATGACAAAAACGATAGGATGAAATTAATGAATATGTAGATAGATATATGTAATCTGTGCTAACAAGAATCTGTCTACTATTAATACGTATTTATTAGACTAATATTATACGAGAGAAAAAGAAAATAGAAGAAAGAATAAAAATAAGAATAAAAAGATTCGTGTCGCGAGCAGCAATTTAGGTAGGTTAAAAAGAATTCTTTGAAGGGTAACTCGATAGAGAGAATATGGACGATCAGGGTACTGCTGTAACGCAGCCTACTGCCTACGTCACTGAACGTGACCAGAATCGCCGGTGTATGTTTGTATATGTGTGCATATGTACGTGCGCACGTTTGTGTGCTGGGTGAACGTGTGCAGAGGAAGAAAAGGATAGAAAGATAGAGGGGCTATCCGTGTGTAAGCACAAATAGGTATGTATTTCTACGTGTGCGCGCGAAACCAAGCAAGTCCGTCCCCCTCGATTGGATCGAGTTACGATGAACAAATCGCTCAAACCTAATAACAACGACTATAATGCGAAGGGTACCTGCGACCCCTTTTGAAAAAATATCTTTACGAATCGAGAAGAGAGAAGAAAATAATAATAATAATAATAAAAGGGAGGACGCGATTCAACGTCGATTTTAATTAAACCGTCCGATGGAACGTGTTCCTTCCGTCGACAATCATCTTCCACACATCTTGCATATATTATATTTTATACACAATTTATTCTTTTCTTTTTACCCCCCCCCCCCCGATCCCACTCCCTCCTTCAATTACTCTCTCTCTTTCATTCTTTTTTTGCTCTATCTCCGTGTCTCTTCTCGTTTATGAACTACAAATACAATTTATCCGATATGATGGACGTATGTACAAATGTGTACTTAAAAAAAATAAAGAGAGAAAGAGACAAGGTTAACGAGCTTAACAACAATGTAAATCAAGAATATAAATCATCTCGAGAGAGTAGCTCGATAAATATGCAGGCTACGGTAAAGAGAAACGCACTACAAGAGGAATTCGAACCGGCTCTACGATATTCAAGTGAATGTGAAAGGGAGAGAAAGAGAGAGAGAGATAAATACAAATAAAACTAAAATAAAAAGAATATCGAAGGCGTGATGTTTGCATCGTATAAGAGCACGTAGCCGATACGCAACATTCTTTTGTAATTCCTTGTCTTCGACAATTGCTACCTGAAAAAAATCACCTAGACAAGCATTTTTCTTGATTAAAAAAAAGGCGTTATATCTCGGTGGCCTTTAAAAGATTTATTCAGCTTTCGAAGGAACGAGAATGTTCAAATACACGGAAATGTATTCTAATAACAAGTGTGCATAGGCAAAGAAAAGAAAAGAAAACAACTTTCTAACAATTAACGAATCTTGGTGTGCGATGGAAAAATATCGTCAAATTTGTGGAAAATAAAAGTTGTATTTTACTAAAAGAAAAAAAAAAGCCATTGTAGTATTAACAGAAAGAAATTCTATGGGGAGTTGTAAAAGCAAAGTTTGACAGCTGCGAAACGTAAGTTGTCAAATAACGTGGTAAGTAAGTAAATAGTTTTTCAAAATTATTTGAATCGAAGTAATAAAATTAGAAAGCTTTGTCGTAAAAACCTATATTAAAGTGAACCGTATTTTTAACATATGAAATAAGGTGCAAGGCTCTAAACGGAAAAACTTTGTTATTCTACGAAAAGAGCTTTCTAAGGCGAAGCGACGGCAAGTATATATCCCCCAAGTAGTAACCAGTATACAATAGGTATACAGAACCATGTATACAGTAGAATAAACATTTTGTTCAGTCCATCGACTTGGTGGCTACATGGTTTGAATTACTTCGATGCTTATGACAGAAATCTAGTAAAATGAATAAAAGAGAGAAAAAAGGAAAAGGAGAGAAAGGAACGAAAAAATTCATTAAGTACTCACAGGATGCCTCGCGGCAGCAGCAGCCACCGCAGCCGCGTTGATTCCTGCACTGGGATACATAATAATATTCCTCGTCCAGGCTCCTCGGTTATCTTCCTTCGCGAAAAAAATATTACAAAAATTTGGGAGTGTCAAGGTGGCGTCATCGCGATTCACCGAAGCGCGAAAAATATAACTACACGGTGGAATTTACAAAAAAAAAGGAGACTACTTTAGAAAGTAGAAAACAAAAGAGTAGCGCCGAATTCAAACGATGTAAACTCGCGCGGGCTATGCCGTCGATGAGGAACGGTTGGAACGGTTTGAACGGTTGGAACGGTTGAAACGACTGGAACAACTGGAATGGCGTGCCCTTGTAGAAAGACTTTTCTGGATAATCCAAGCGTCCGTCCGAACGACGATCACGCTTTCTTTTCGATTACAAGGATCCATCGGCATGCTCCACGTTCCTCCTCACCAATTCCTTTCATCGATCCAGTTTGTGTCGATCCGAATCGCGCAGGTAAAGAGGGCACCAATGAGGAACACCGATAAAAACATTTAAAAACGTGCAACAATATAATAATAGAAACCGGAAAGAATAGAAAAGAATTGAAAAGGGTTATGGCTAGACAACGCCGTGGCCGGCAAGCAAGCGTCTCGTCCTTTTCTCACTTTCAGATCGGTCGGTAAAACAGACAGCTACAAAGACGAACGATACCGCGAGAAACGTACGGAAGAAAAACGCCAACGAAAATCTGCTTTTTTAAAAATTAATAAAGTACGAGTTAGTGTCAACGCATAATAATAACTCGAATTTTTTCCAAGATTTAATTCTTTTGCCCATTTTTGTCCATGAGGTCGATAATTCCGTTACTCTTCGTACTCACAGTTACACCGAGAGAAATAAAACACACAATTGTATTCTTCACTGGTAAGATCCTTTTGCTTATAATCCACTGAACACTTATCGAACAATTATACTCCGTGCACTCACTCGAGCTTTAAACTCAAAGCTTCTGAACGAAAAACGCGCGATTGTAGAAGCGTTATAAGACTAGGAAAATTTCACGACGCGAAAGAACCTCTTTCAACGACGTGCACGGCGCGACTGATGGACGCAGAAGTAGTGGGGATGTATCCCTACTCCGCGCGGCGAATCTCCCTACTCCACTTCTATCTCTTTCCCACCACTATCATCCCTCTTCTCGCTCGCCCTACTACTCATCTCTTGCTCACTCTCTCTCTCTCTCTCTCTCTCTTTCTCACACACACATACACTCTCTTTCTCTTTCTCTTTCTCTTTCTCTTTCTCTTTCTGTCTCCAGTTCTCTCTTAGGTATCGCTCGTTCTTTCTTTAGGCAGCAATGCTGCCTCGCTTCACCGCACTTAGACCCGCCAAGCAGCCCCTCGAACGTCGTCATCGTCTTCGTCGTCTCCATCGTCTCCATCGTCTCCATCGTCTTCATCGTCTCTGTCGTTTCCATCTCCTTGTCGTCTCTCTCTCTCTTCCTCTCTCTCTCCTTTTCTTCGTCCTCAAGGCTCGTATTAACCGGCGCGATAGCTCCTTCACAATTAAGTCGCGTTATGTAAGGGCCTCGAAAAGGCGAGCACGAAAATCACGGCTCGTTAAAACGTCGCTACGATGCTCTCCCCTTTCTGATGCGCCCCCTTCCTCGATAGTACTTTACTCTCTCTCTATCCTCTCTCCCTCTCTCTTTCCACTCACACGTACAAGCTGACGCGTGCATGCCCTTTCGCGCTTTCCGATGGCTGGATGTTCCTCAGCCAAGTTGATTTTAATGCTCTCTACCGAGTTAACACGATCAAACTCGACGTTTTTATTTTTCGATCGCGCGGGAGATCAAATCGATGACGGGCCGTTCGGAGTCTTCTATTAAAACGTAGCGTCTAACATACCGAAAATAAAATGAAAAAGAAACACCATCTATTTTCTATTGTTATACTTTTCTCTCCGTGAAGTATCTAAGGCGCCAGGCACTAGTACGCTCGAACTCGTCTTGTTTTACGACTATATGTTTCTCCTAACATTTCTCGTGCAAAATACAGAGGAGAGAAGTTGCGCGACTCCCACATCCCATGTATATTCCTCTACATGTATATATGTATTTACGTCGTCATTGGCGGTTCTACAAACGATCGAAATTAGTCACGACTCGTGCATGGCTCATCGCCGATAAGAGAGGAAGGCTCCGTGAATATTTTGTCGAAGCTTCTCTTTTTCCCCTGTCTTTTTCCCTCTCCTTCACCGTTCGACGCGCCCTGATTTTGTTTGCACTACGCGAAACGATACGCCGCTGCCGCGGGAGATGAGATTTAAAAATAGCGACTGACTCAACGAAAGTAAGTAAGTATACCTATGTATACATTTATCGACGTTGATTACGTATCTTACTCCCCTCCCCTCCCCTCCACTCCCTTAAACTATTCAGGAGTCTAGTCGATGGCTTAGATTATTTCAAGGAAAGTATATATCGGTGGATAAGGAAGAAGACGATCTCGGTATTGTATGGTTCTTCGAACGATTCCAAGTGGAGGTAAGTGTATATCGAGAAGGAGACAGGATCATTGGAAGGATAGATAGGTGGATAGATCGACGAAATCGCGGCCGTGGCGTACATACGCGCGAGTATTAGCCGTCGTTCGTCTCCCCCCTCTATGGCCAACGCGTGCAAACAAATCGAAAGTTTTTCGCAAAATGGCCGTCACCGGGCTGACACGGATGTCCGCATAAACTCGCTCTTTCCCTCTACCCGCCCTACCCCAACCCTTTCCACCACCCCACGTCATTCTCTCTCTCGGTACTCGTGATTTCCCTCACCTCCCATACCACCACAAATATGGCGCCTCCACCCGTTTTCCCAACCCCTACATACCGTGGCTGCATAAAGTGCGAGAGCGAGAGTAGAGAGTAACAAGGGGAAGGGATAGGAAGGAAGAAAGGACAAGAGAGAGAAAGCATGCTTTCTCTTCTCTTCTCTCTCTCGCTCTCTTTCTCTCTCTCACTCCCTCCGTGAATAGAATATATGTAGACGCACGTATCTCACTCTCACTCCCTCATCACGGTTACGAACGTACCATGCGCAAGTAGTGTGAGGACCGGGTTACTCGCGTGTGTGGTAAGGGGATGCCCCTATGTGAATATCGCGCAGCACACAGTCCCAAGCAGTTTCCTACTTGATTGCCGCTATCGTCCAGCAGCCTCGTAAGGGAAGCCGTCCGCGTGGATTCAGGTACGACGCCTCGACCAATAGAAACGCTCGAAAGCGAACCTTAGCCAATCGTAGCCTTATACGCCCTACTACTCCGTGCTACCGGCGCAAAGACTCGAATGAGAGCTCGTCCTCGTCCAATCCACGAGCTGACTTTTTCGATCGACGCCAGCACGTTTGGTCCGCGCGGACTTCTTCGTTCTCTCTCTTTCTCGCGTTCTCTATGGCCATAGCTATACGAAATGAAGGTGCTACGCGAAGCCGCAGCGAAACATGAAAAATAGGGGGCTACACGAGGAAAAACACGGTCGAGGGAGGAGGTGGAGAAGGTGGTGCTGGTGAAGGATGAAGAGGAGGTGGAAGAGGACTCTGTGGGATGGACCCTACGAACCGAGACAGCAAAGGCTGTTCAGGGTGATGTGATGTGGTGGTGGTGATGGTGGCAGCGGTGGTGGTAACGGTGGCGGCGGTGTTGCTGCGCCGGTCGGAAGATAGAGAGGCCGAGGATGAGAATGGAAAAGTAACATAACGAAACGTCGATCCCATTACCTGAAGCTCTCTCGCTCTGCCGTACAGCGAGCCCTGCTTTCGACCCTTAATCCAAAGAAGGATTAGAAAACCCCATTGTCATGCTTCGCGGAACGCGGGATGGTAGGTGTATATATGCGTGATTATATATACGCGAAAGAGAGAGAGCTCTTTCTCATTCCCTTTCTCCCTCCCACCCATTCTGTTTCTCGGAGCCGTATATTCGTCGGTTGGTGCATGGCGGAGGCGATGGCGCGGGACCTACCCTTAATGAAATAAATACGTGACGTACCGCGGCAACGGTGGGTTTTGTTTATCGCGAGAACCGTGAGCGTATTTTGCTTTCTATCTCTCTCTCTTTTCTCAGGTGCGGCTCTTTATCTCCTTTCCACTGAGTGAAGAAGGAATATAAGGCAGTGCCGTGGAGTGTTGGCGTAGCTGTCGGTCGCGCTTGGTCGGCTGCGGTTTATGCGGAGCCGCCTTGCCAGCCGCTTGCCGCCTGCCGCAGCCGGTTTGCGTGTTCACTCCGTGGATACGTGTCCTCGGCGCGGCTCTGCGCGGTGCTCACCGAACTCTGGTCAGAGCGCGAGCGAGAGAAAGAAAGAGAGAGAGAGAGAAAGAGGGAAAAGGTACGAAAGTGGCGCGTAGACGAGAAGCACGCGAGCAAGTGTGAGAGAGAGCAAACGATCCCGTGAAAAGCGATAGCGAGCGAGACGCCGATAGGCGGCAGAACCAGTCGCTGCGGTTGGCGCGGCTAACCGCACCGATGTTCTCAACCTGCGGCGATTTTGTCCGATCATCGCAGATCTTGCGAATTACGAAAAGCTGCGAGATCGCGTACAACGCGAAGCGTTCGACCGTGTAAAAAGATAGAAGTAGCGCAGATGGTGGATAAATAAAAACGTGACACCAGACCCCTTTCAAATCTACCTTTGTACAAGAAGAAGAAGAAGAAGAGTCAACAGCTTTGAGCTCGTTAACTCGCCTAACTCGGCCGATGGTTAGATATTATCGTTTACACGATCTATCCTTATCTTAAATCGCTACTCTTAATAATCTATAAGATAGATAGAAAATTCTAAGATATGTGGTATCTAAACAGATAACTTCGTCTCTTTCTCTAGTGCGTATCAATCGTTGTCTTGATAAAAGTTAGATTTGGAAAAAGAAGTCTTTATATCCGGGAATACCTTTCGAAGGAAGCGCCTCAGATGGGCTCTCTATTAGTGTCATCGTATGAGAGAATTTCCTCCTTGAAAATGGCGGTCTATATACGAAGGGGCCGACGTAATTAATTATAATTGGTTGAGTGCACCGGGCAACCGCGTCGTCGTCGTCTCTCTCTCTCACACTCTCTGTCTCTCTCTTTCTCTCTCTCGCTCTTGCCCAGCGACCACTTTATCCAACCGCACGAGAGGAGATCTCGTAAGAGGCTCGACTCCTACTCGGTAACGCCAAGACTGTCGGACGTTGCCAAGAGGACGCGATCGACCGCTTCGAGCCTCATTAATGTATACCATCGAGAGAAAAACAGGACAAACAGAAAGCGAGAGAGAGAGAGAATAAAACGAACAACTTGAGAAGAGATACTGACTTTAGGACCAGCCGGATATGCTGTGATCCATAGCTGAAAAGTAGTTACGAGCTACGAGCAAAAGGCTGTTCCGAGAAAACTTGATTCGTTTTATAGCAAGATCGGATCGCAAGGAGTCGGCCTTCGTCGGATCGATCGCGATGTATATAAAAATCTTAACGAGCGGTGAGTGGTAAACATCACGCCCATGCCATAACCATTAACGCGACACGCTGCGTACAACGTGTTTTCGTACACCATAATCCGAGATTCGTGGAATCACGTTTAGTCTCTTTCTCTTTCATTTCTCTATCTCTCTCTCTCCCTTTCTTTCTCTTCCTTCGGAGCTCGATGAAGAGCCAGCATTATCCCAAAGGATCGAATTTCTAGACGAGGCTCGAAGGGTCGACTCGAGGTCGCTCCCCGACACGGTGGTCGATCGAGGGGAGAACATTTGGCTAATGTCTGCTGACTGTCGGTGGAGTAGAACCGAACTCGATGCTTAATGGATAAACGAAAGCTTTCCCAGTTGAACGATGTTAGCAATTAAGTTCGATGGATCTCCAGTGCTCGTTCTTGTGATCAAACATGATATTTGCTACGTGAAAGAGCAGAAAAAAGATGAGGGAAGAATGAGGTTTGGCAAAATGCAGAGGAAAAAAAGAAAAATAAAGAAAAAAAAAAGAAAGGAAAAGATGAGAAACAAAATTGAGGAAAAAATAGGGGGAAAAAAAGGTTTTTGGCAAAAGAGTTTCGCGCGAGTGCGCGAGTACGTTGACAAATGTCTTCCGCGGTTCTGGCACAAAACGCGGAGTACCGTTATCCAAATTACAAATAACAGCCGGCTACGTCGACGTTTTATCCGACGGCCGGAGACAAATTGGCTCGAGGTAGGACGGGCCAAGCTCGAAATTATCTCCCTTTTCGCGGTGTAACCGCGTGTCGTTGGACTCGGTTAATACCGGTAGTGGCTCTGCCGCTTGCTCGACCGCCTGCTAGCTCGGTCTCTTGCTCGGTCTCGTGCTCGGCACACGGAATTAACACGGCCAAGTGTATTTATGGATCCGGCTCGAGCACCACCACCATCAGCACCAACCAACACCAGCACCAGCACCAGCACCAGCACCAGCAGCATCAGCAGGTAACTCGAGGAAGACCCTCTACGATCTTCAATCCTATCCCTCTCTCTGCCCCTCCTACGCATCTTTTACTCGGTTCTTTGTCTCCTTCCGTCTCCTCACCCACTCTTTTCTTTCCTTTTCTTTCCATTCCATTCTTCCTCTTCCTTTTTCTTTCTTTTTATTCATGGAGCTGGATTAATTAATGAGCTTGGACAGGGAGAGCGCGTTACTCACTTTATGAACCTCACCGGCGTGGGAACGCGTTCCTTGCAATTTGTATTTCGTTAATTACCGCGAGAGCTGCGAAAATTTGTGAACGACTCGTGCGCGCTTCTTCTCTCCCTCGTTATGAAAGTATTTACGTGCCGTAATAATAATTATCTCGAGAAATTAAGCTCGAAAGCCGCGATTATTGCGAAAGAATCGACTTTCTCGCTACGTTTCGTAAGCGATAACGAAAGAGACTCGAGAATCGATCGTGTTCGTACTTTTGCTCTCTCTCTCTCTCTTCGAACGACACGATTAACTCGAGTTATAGCTTTACAAAGGTACCGTCGACTAGCGCTCAACGAAGTAGCACTCGCATCGAGTGGATCCTTTCGCGCGAGGAGAACCCTACCGTTTTCGTCTAGTGTTCTCTATTGTGTCGGTGCTTAACACAAACTTTCGCAGTGCTGATATTCGCTTCTATGAATCGCGACGAACTAAGAGAGAGAGAGATCGGTATCCTTTTGCGTTCGACGAAGCGTACAAGATAAATCTTTGTTAGCGTACGGGGCCTTCGGCTGCTCGAGAAATCTCCAGGGCATGCTTTACGAACGCTCGTTATCGATGTTTAAAAGAGCCGTCGAGACCCTCTAATTACTTTGCTTCTCTTTCGTATTCTTTTATTTCTCTCTTTCTCTATTTCTATCTTTATCTTCATCTCTATTCGTCTTTCTATTCAGTGATCATAAATTATCATTAGCTTTGTCGCGCAAATAGAAGGGCGAATCGTCGACGTCGAAGATAATCAAATAACGTCACCCTTATGCCCCACGCCATTGGCCCAGATCCTACTATCGCGTACCACAGTGCACATTGTACACGTGTACTCACGGCGGGTAACGCGTGCTCGAATATAGTGTTATAGTGTTCTCGGTGCGCGCGACAACGCATTTACCATGCAGTCGGAGGAGACGCGTAATGTACGTTTGTAAAGTTACACCAGCATCGTCATCGCCACCACCACTAGGATCGTTACAACGGCACGGAGAGTACTCGTAGTATCTATGTAGGTAGTACGTATGTACAAGAGGTAGGAAAGCTCAAGAGTACTAGGACGTTTCGTCTCTACGGGAGTACATGAGCTCGCGTGGAAACTTCGTCGCACGATAAAGCGCCCACACACTCTCTGCCACTCCTCCAAAACGGAAAACGAAAACTTTCCTATGACGTTATCTCTACATCTCGACATGAATTTCTCTATCCTCTTCTTGGAAATTTGCACTATTTCAGAATACATCTCTACTATGTACTGTTTTCTCTAGATCGATCGATACGAGCCAGAAAATATTCAACAGCTCAACTTGAAACGAAGCGGAATACGAGCAAAAAGTGGTTAGAGATGATTTTGTGACATCAAGGGGTCAGTACCATTTCGTCACAGGTTTATACGGTAAAAAAAAATAGAGAGAGAGAGAGAGAGAGAATGAAAGAAACATGCTAAGAGAAAATAAAGAGGGAGAAACGTAGAAGCAAAGAATGCTAACAGAATCGTGTGTGTAAGAGATTTTTAACGGTCGATTTACCGCCTAGCTGCTTCATAATTCTCCCTAGTTCGTCCTTTCGGAAATACAGAAGCAGCATCGTTCCAGCAACGGAGCACACCCTTCGGTCAGTTAGCGTCCTTAAAGAGCTCTTCTGTCCTCGAAATTCGCCCTACTCTCTGTGACCCATTCACTATTCGATGTTTCGTCACGCCAGGGGGTCGAAACTGGCCGCAGATGTCGTCTGTAAACCTTCACCGAGTGTAAAAGCAAGACAGAGAGAAACGAGAGAGAGAGAGAGATTTCACCCTCCGTAAAGTCGTGTTGCCATTGTATCTTCTACTGAATACACGCCCTTAAATAAATCCATCGAGGGAGAGAGAAGGAGAGAGAGCCGGTCTCGTCAAAAACGTAGCCCTTCCTCTCGAAGCTTTACCCTCTACTTCGGTTACCAGTCAACCAGAGAATCCCTGGGTTTCGTATGGTAGTTCGCACGAGGCCACAACCCAGACGTCAAAGATGAACAGCAAGCGGTGTTTTCGAAGCTGCCATTACCATTTATAGAAACGTTTGGAAATGTATCCTCTTCGATGAGAACTAGAGAAAGAGAAAATCTCTGAGATGTTTAATTAGTTATTGCTTTTCTCTCTCTCTCCCTCTCTTTCTCTCTCTTTCTCTTTTGTACTCCGTTCCGTGATCTCGAAACGGATTCGTTTCGTTTGCGGCACCTTCTTCTCGCTTATGATTCTTCTCCGTTCTCCACGCTTTCGTGCTCGCACGCACGAAGCGAATCAGCGAATTACGACGATTGAAATTCAATTCTGCGCGCAGCCAAGCGACTAATTAGACGCAGTTGCGGTGGCAACGCCACGTGTTGCACTAGCTCGTGCGATCGCGCATATACGCCCGCATAAACGCCCGCATCCTAGTATCCTCCTCGCTTAGGAAACGCCTGCAAGACTTAGGTGTATATACTCTTGCTTACTCTTTCTCTCTCTCTCTCTCAGTATCCCGTTCAAAGGACAGGTGTACCAAAAGATTAAAAGCGATTATGCAGGTAGCTCTTTCAAGAATTCTCAAATATCCTATCGATTCTCTTTGATTTATATTTTCAAATATATTAAATCTCGTGGTCAAAGAAAGTACTAGCACATCGGTACTGATTCTGTGTATATTTTTACACGACAAATATTAGTTAGATTTGAAGAAAAAAAAATAGAGAAAAATCAGTCTTTCGATCTATTTACAGATATGTAAGTAAATAAGTAAGTAAGTAGCTAAATACGTACGTTTATAAAAGAGACAACAAAGAAATGCAATTAGCGAGGGAATCGATGATACGATCGAGATTGGATATTATCTCTTCTCCGAAACAAATCGGTTCGTTAGAGCCTTATAAAGAGACAGGTATTCTCAGTTATCGAAGCGGACGAAGTCCCTTTGTCGAGAGTGGAGGATCAGCCTTATCTCCCGACTCTCGAGGAAGCCCTCGTCTCGAAAGAATGTGCTCTCCAAGAACGTAATCCGCTTTTCACGATCCGATCCCGAACTAGAAGGACGAGGAGGAGATATACCTGATGGAGAAGCGAGAAAGAAAATCGGTGAACTAGCGATTGAATCGGTGAACTAACGAGAGAGAGAGAGGGTGAGAGAGATATATATATATATATAGATTGGTAGACAGGTCCGGCGTCAGGCGGTATACGAGAAGGCAGGCTGTTAAGCCATAAGCCACAAGCCGTACTCCGGCTAAGCCGTAAGGCATTGCCCGATGCTACGATTAACGAGATCGGGCATGCGTGCCGAATAATTACTCATTTGCTCTGTCGACGGTGTAGCGTAATACTAACTGGGCATCCCGTGTTGCGACACGGAAATCTCGAATACGAGCACGACGACGATCGTTTATCGATCGCCACTCTACCATTAAATGCCCATATAACCAACGAGAGAAAGAGATCCACTGAAGTGAGGGAGAGGGAAAGAGGGAGAGGAAGAGAGCTATAATAATAATGCATGGGTATGCGGAGAGGCGCGGACGCGCATGCATAATTAAAAATTCATCTGGCGATCGACGTCGTCGTTTGCATGTATATATCACCTATATGCTACCGTTTACGATGTCGATCGTGCTTCCAGATCGGTAAAGATAAACACCGACAGGTTCGCGCGTTGCGTAATACGGTGTAGGAGAAAATGATGAGCGATCGAGCCGCATTATACTAATTCGGCTAATTTCTATCGATACCGAGCCCACTGCTGCTTTCCGTCTCGATGCTTTCGACGTTATGAATAGTGACATCGACGTCGAGCTGCTCGACCATATCGTTCCAATTGTTCGTTATAGATCATACATATACTGTACACCGTTGTAGTTCTAATACACTAATGCGCAATTTTAAATATCCTCAAAGTTTTATTTTTTTTTGTCCATGTATACAAGTTGTAGATATCATTTTGTTTAACTTGTTACAAATTTTTAGTGATACCAACTTCGATTAGAAAATCGAGCGGAAAGTAGTAGAGAAAATTTACGAATGTTCGGGGAAATATCAAACTACAGAGACGATTTTACGAAGCGTGACGATTGAATTTTTCGGAAAGATACCTTCTCCTTCTCCATTCTTTAGTTTCTCAGGAGAACGAACTCCTTCGGTTCTACAAAGCGGAAATATTGTCGCGGCTGAAGTTTCAACCTCGACAAAACGATTTTTCTCATGCATCTTTTTTCTCTTCCCCAATTCTCGACTTCTATCCACACGAGCGAGTTAAGTGATGGATTTCTAGGATGGGAGCTTTTCTGAATTTTCCGAACTATTCTCATCTGGGTATCTCTCGGCACGTTTCTCGGAGAAATACACACTTATATGTATCTCTACGTACATAGATAGACACATGTATGTACTCTCGGTCGCTTCATCGGACGATCGTTTCTATTCCTTTCCCCCATTTATTAGCCGGTTATCCATTGTGACGGGCTATTGTGTTATTATTATCCCCAGCCTACGTCGTCGTCCTCGTCGTCGTCGTAGTAGACTACGACGACGACGACTTCGTCCTGGGCCCACACAGTGCTCTATTATTATTATCCACGAGCGCAGGAGGTCGTCCGTAACTATCGGCGACGGGCGGTGACTTAATAATACTTCGCTACGTTAGCTTAATGGGGGCTGCCGAGCGTGTAAGTCCACTAATTTACGTTTTTTCCTCTCTCTCTCATCCCTCGTCTTTTTGTCTCCGTCCTCCCCTCTTCGTTCCAGCCTGTAACACACGCACACAAACTCGCCAGGAAGGAACGTGCGAGCCTGACACCCGCACCGAAGGGTTCATAAAAGGCGCGTTAAGCGAATAAATAAATTCTACGGACTCGCCAGTGGCTTCGATTAGGGTGGAGGTCAACACCTAAACGCTGAAGGCGGCCGCTCATTTTTCTTTTTCATTCTTTACTTTTCTTTTTCTATAGATTTTTTTTTTTATATATATAAAAGAGGGTTGCCACACGAGAAGCCCCGACATTTTCTCTAACGTCGACTTTCATCGAGAATTTATGAGGCGACTCCTGCTTTCGTCGTAATCAGATTTACGCGGGCTGCTTCAAGGCATCCGCCACTGCTGCCGCCGCCGCCGCCTATTTCGTCTCTTTTTCTTTTTTCTCCTCCGTTTACACGCTTCATCCTGTAAACGCGTCGAGGATACACGAACGAGAAGCCAAAGCTAAAGGGAGCGGAAAAAAGTCTTTTTCTACCGACAAGCTGACTTCCCTTTTTTAAAAGAAGCCCACTTTGCGTTCCGACAGTCACGACGACAAATTTTGACGATGACACCGTTACCCACCTCCCTAAGCTTGACGTTTTCTATTTAAGGGATCCTTTTCAAAGGCTTACCTAACCAAGATTTATTTTTCTTTAACACAAAATCAAATCTCCCCAGTCTGTCGCTCTTTCTCGTTCTTTAGATTTGTTGTCCTTTTTTCTCAGGTATATAGCATAGAACGATCGGAATCTCGAGATTGTTTTGCAAATTTTCGATGAAACAAACGACATTTTTCATTCTTTCTTATTTCTTTCTTCTTTGTTTATTTCTTTTTGGTTGAAATTGTATAGGAGGAAAGCAAAAAGAGAAAAATCAAGAGAGGATACTCGATAACGATCGTAAACTTTGCGTTTCTCCTCATGACAATGCTTTCTCGCTTCGAATAATAACGAAGCTCGTGCGTACAAAGCGACACGGAGAAAGACACACACAGTTACAAGAGCTCACGCAGGCATATAGATATAGATAGATAGATGGAGTGAGAGGGAGAGAGAGAGGGAAACGTTCGTAAATTCAGACGAGTGGAGGGCCTTTGGAGCGAGCATAATGGCCTCGGTATACATCGAGGCGAAAGCGTATCTGCATATACGAGGTATGTCCCTCAAGAGCTAACGGCAGCAACGGCAGCAACGGCAGCAAGGCGGCAACGACAGCAACGACGACGACGACGACGACGACGACGACGACGACAATTCTCTGCTGGTAGTCGTCGCTTGAACATTTGAGACAATGCATCGTTTATCTCCGATCGACTCGGAGAACGACGGGGAACGATGAACGAACGAGTAGGAGGACTTGTACATCCAGCAACGCGTACATGCGTTATGGAGACTCCAAAAACAACTCTTAGAAACGATTAAATCAAGCAGACAAAGAAATATTTTCTTCATCTAACAAGTATTTAATCGTGAAGAAAGAGATGATCAACAAACGTAACATATATTTTTGACGAATCTTTTCAGAAATCTATTTGTTTATCGGATCAGCATTTTTAATAAATATATCAATTATACACACACACACACAACGAAATATTTATTTATACACTTATAACATTCTTCTAAATACATATTAACTTTATTGCGAGTTTATTTCTACATTTTCTTCATTCTAAAGACACTAAAATCTAGTAAACGTAACTGTATACGATTTTAAGGGACACTCCCTGTATATATAGTAGTAAATACCTAGAAGCCTGTCATCGACATGACACAATTGCTACGATGGAACAGAGCAATAATATAAAGGAAGAACGGAGGATGATGGCTCTTTGCATTCCTCCGTTTGTGTTAGAGGATTCTCCAGACCTTACTCGTCAAATTGCTTTCTTCGAATCCAATCTGATTTAATTTAACATCGGGACTCGAATGTTGAGGTAAAGATTTCGACTGAATTTTGAGAGGGACCTTCGGCTCCTTGCCTTAGCTTTCTTTTCGCCTTAGTTCTTACCGATTTTGCTCAAGGACGAGAGAGCCGAGATGGAGAGAAGAAAAAAAAGAAAAAGAGAATGAGTGAGCAATTTAACGAGAGAGCGAGAAAGAGAGAAAGAGACTGGACGAAGAAGGCGTAACCGAGTCGGATGACAGTAAATAACGAGAGGTCCTCGAGAAATTTGAACCCCGGTAGAGTTGGAGTGGTCGAGCGTATACGCAATCGACCAACGGAATCGAAATTCGATACACGACCGTACTGCACACGCCCTCGTGTTTAGCGATGGTTTTGTTGCAGGAAAAGACGAAAGGAAGGAGGGAATGAAAAGAAAAAAAAAAAAGAAAAACAGAAAAAAAAGAGGGATGATAGTTGTTCGATGCTTGGCATGTCGAGGCGGAAAAATTTCAAGGCAGTTCACCGTGTCGAATAATCTTTTTTTCGATTTTTCTTTCATTTTTCTCCATATTACTATTTATTCTTGCTTCAAAAAAATTATCTTTTTTTTTCTGAAAGTGTAACTTCTTAGGCGACGGTAACAAAAAAATTGTACGAAGCAACGATATTAAAATGTAGGGGGTATAGCAGTAGAGAATACTGCTTTGGAAATAGAAAATATACATGTATCGATATCATTTAATTTATTCGATTTTCTTTTCGAATTAAGATATATTCTCAGCAACGATAATATCTCTGATATGACAATCAACATATCAAATAACATCTTTTTGTAGCAACGTAATTGGTGTCGTTAAAGTTATGCACCTTCGTCGATGTCGTTTTAAAGCCGTCGAGAAATTGTTCTTTTTAATATTCGTCATCGAGGAGTCTTGTACAGGTGTAGCAGCTACGTTGTCGGCAAGAAACGACGCATGTTTATAGATAGGTGTACGTATTTTACTTATGTATGTACGCATACATACATAAAAGGTATATACTATATATGTATATACGTATGTACAATTAAATTCGAAGGTCGCAGAGAGAGGTTCGGGCCAATTAAATGACCAACTCGGCTACTAATAATTAGTTACTCCATATACATTATCATCGATACTCGCTCAAATCCATTTAAGGGGGTCCTCGATTATCCTTTGCTCAGCCCTCTCTCAACCGACATACGTTCAATGAATCTTTCCTTTTTTTTTAATCTTATTACCGATCGTAAGAACGATAACAATTCTCTTTCCTTACGGTTCGCGTACGTAGTGTGTAATAATCATGTCACTGTAGCCGTCTTGTAAATTTATCACTTTACATAACTTACCGACTTCAATCGCGCTTTACATCACTCCTGTGAATTCATTAACGATGCCGCCGTCGCGCCGTTCCCCGACGGAATTAATAGGATTGAAATAAGAAACAAGACAAGATAAACGTTCGAATTTCGTGCTACGTAAAGATGCTTTTTTTTCTCTCTTTCTCTTTAACCCAAGTATCGCGTAAAGATGATAGACAAAAGAGAGAGAAAGAAGCATCGATGCGTGACATTAAAATAAATAAAATATAAAATAAAGTAAAATAAATAACGAGAGATGATTATAAGAGAAAACGTTTCGATCGTTGGAGGTTGATCTCGGTTTGTTCGAAGTAGGGGCGTTTCGGTGAGAAGTCGTTTTGCATAACGTTTCTATCGCTATCTCTCTTTCTCCCTAGTTTGCTCGCTCGTTCGCTTTACTCGTGGAATTATTAGAGATTAAACGGCGAGGACGTATATAGATAGGCAAACGGTGTGGCATCGATACACCCTCTCGTCCGTGGTTATGTACTACATCCATTAAAGCCATATGCACGCGCGAAGGTAGCTACGTGGCGTGGGCAAGTTTGTACGTACCTGCCACTAATGCGCTTCGGCTGCATCTGCATAAGACAACACGATCGAGAAAGGAGGGTTGAGATAGAGAGAGAGAGAGAGAGAGAGAGAGAGAGAGAAAGAGAGAGAGGGATGATAAAACCGTAAGGAGGAGAGTAACCGTGGCCGATACTAATTATTTCTCTTTTCTTACACGCTCGTTAAAGTTTCTTTCTCCCTTACCACACACGACGAAATAATACACCTACGTGTAGCTATCCTTACCCATACCACAAACATGCGTCCAGCACGATCTCTGTGTTTCTCGCTTGCGACTTTCAAAATTGCCAACCCTTTTCGAATCGATTCCCCTTCCGGGTTGAATAAGATAAGGAAAAAAAGAAGAGTGATTAAGGATTAAGGCAGAGCACCTCCCGGTCGTGAGAAAGACGCTTTGCGAATCTGTCCTCCTCTTTCGGACGGTTATAATTACGTAAAATGGGAAGACAGTTATGAAGAGGATACTCCAACGATAAACGAAGCAATTATTCCGATCGAATTAACGACGTAGCACGGTGGTTCTTTTTAAAAAATTAAAGACACCAAGCGCATTTATTCTTTTTCCGCGAGATATTCCAGATTTTTTCTTTTCTTTTTTTACACGAGTTGGGAAAAATCCGAAAAAATGCGGGAAAAAAAATTATAAGGAAAAAATGCTCGCAGACGGCAAATCGATTTACAGGCTCTCGTATTAATGGCAGCGTTATACTTAGATACCTGCGTATGTACACAGGTATGTGTATGCATTATACGATAGACGCTTGATCGCCGCTTTGCATGCAAATCGCATGTTCCGTGCGTTAGTACGAAAGTGTGCGTGCTACCTCGGAAAGAAAATATAGTAATCCAATCGCGACTGATAAATCGTCGCACCAACGCCAGCAAATGTAATGCGCGTTGGAGATAATTTAGCATGCTCGGCGCTTACGTAAAACGAGAAAGTCTCGTAGAAAAAGTATAAGTAGTCGAGGTTGCTAGTGCTGCTGCTGCTGGCGCACCCGTCGTTTGTGGGATCTCACGCTATGTAAATATCGCTTAATTGTGACAAAGAGAAAAGGCTATCCGGTCGTGGTATCTCGTAAGAACGAGGAGTTAATTCAATTGGCATCCTTAAACGCGCTGCCACCGTTGTCGACTCGGGAAACGACGACGAGAGGAGGAAAAGAAAGAGAAAAAAGAAGGAGGAGGAGAAGCAAAAGAAGGAGGTTAATCCTTGGACCGTTTTACCGGGATTTATCATCTCGATCGATCCATTTCGCAAACGTTCGCATTAAAATTCTACTTCTTTGACATCGTTGTCGTCATCGTCGTCGTCGTCGTCTCATCGAAATTCTCTTTTTATCGAATAATATTTCTTTTAACCGAGTCGACTCGTTTATACGGGAACGTCGAGATAAAACGTATTTTTCTTCGAGAGTTCCTCTTACTATTCGCCCGATCGTAACGCGTTGCTCGGCTTTCAAGGATGCATTAGTTTCTCCGCATCTTCGAAGAACTTGATTCCAAGAGGTAGGTAGGTAGGTAGGTAGGTAGGTAGGTGGATACGAAGTAGGAATTTCTCGCATGTATGCATCCACAGAGGCAGAAAAGGAGAGAAACGGAAAGTTTCCTCTACCTCCGCTTCCAATTGGAACGTATTTAACGCGTATTACTTCTTGCGGTAAAGGTAAAATCGCGAGGAAAATGTTCGATTTTGCATGGTTGCCGTTCGCACCGGTAAATCGTTGCGGAACGAGAAAGCCGTAACGGAGACACTCTCGTAATGAATTCCGTGACGGTGGTTGGGGCATTAAGAAGCAGTCGGAAAAAGTTGGCGGGGGAGGAGGAGAAGGAAGGAAGAGGAGAAGGAGGAACTTCTCCTGTCACCTCTGTAGAAATGAATTTTTCATTTGGCGCTAAACGCGCGAAACGGCTCGTGGCTTAAGGCGAAGATTAAAGGGTGCGAGAGAGTTGCTCTGCTCTTCTCTTCTCTGCTCTGCTCTTTTCCGGCTTTTCCTTCTTACTCTAGGAAAGGTAAAATGTAAGGAGGGAGCATGAAGAACGACGAGGGCGGTCCTACGCCATTATTTTTCATTGCTGCCGTCGCCACCATCGCCGTAGCGCGATTCTTTTTTACTTCCTTCCTTCCTTCCTTCCTTCCTTCCTTCCTTCCTTCCTTCCTCGTCCATTTCTTACTGTGGTCCCTCCTTTCGGTCGTCCTTTTCCTTTCCACCCAACGCAACCTCAACCTCACCTCTACAATTTTTCCTTTTGCCTTCTACGGTCTCACGCCGGTCTCACGCCGGGTGTTTCCTTAAATTTGTATTACCGCCTGAGTTACGAGCAACGAGGCTGCCACGAAGAAACACGACCCTCCTGGATTATTCAATTGGACCGTGCAATTTGTTACCGTTGACCGCGTAGTACGATCCTGTGACATGGTAGTCTCGACGTTTTATAACGCGAACATTATCAATGTAATTCCTTCCTGTAGAGATCGAATAACTCATTTCTCTTGGAATAGCGTCAATAAAAAGAAATTCGTATAATATAGAAATGAATCGTTTGTAAACTCGTCGAGTTGAATTTAATGAAAATCATCATTGAGATAAAAAATGGTCCGATATATTTTTCCCTTTTGGTCGTAACTACCGAATTACGTAGGTGTAGTATATCTCAAGGCAGATGCCGTCTTTCCGATATCGTCTTTCTTACGCCTTGACCAAAGTTATTACTTATACCACCACCGAGGGTATCAGCGGTTTATTTTCTCGGCGACGAGCCGAAGAACGACGGAAACGACTACTACTACTACAACTGCTACTACTACTACTACGACTACTACGACGACGACGACGACGACAACGACGACAACGACGACGAGACGAAGCTGGAGGTGATGGAGGAGGAGTACGTCGACGAGATCGACGACAAGGAGACGTTGTGGGATGAGAAAGAGAGAGAGAGAGAGGGGAAAGAGTAAAGAAGGAACGAAGGGCCTCTCCGCAGATTAGAGCGCGAATCAATATTGGGCAGCGAGGCGAAGCTTTTATCGGCGCTGAAAGAAATCCCCCTTCGCTTCCTTCTTCATCTTCCTCGAGTGGGCACCGGAGGAGCCCGGAGTGAAAAGTACGCACACGGACGAGAGGAAGAGGCCCCGACATCGGCGAAAGAAGAAAAAGAAGAAGAAGAAGGTACAACATGAGAGGCAGAATGAGTAAGAGGGAGCGAGAGGGAGAGCTGGAGGATTCCGTTCGAGCAACTTACCGGACTTCTACGTTCTCTCTCCACGCTCGAGGATTTACAGATTACGCGCTGGTAGACCGAGCTCGAGCGCGAGAAAAGGGAAAGAGAGGGCGGACGGACGTTGAGCGAGAGAAGAACTCGAGAGAGACAGGGGGGAAAGAGAAAGAGAGAGGACTAGTAGTAATACGTAGGAACCGGTGTTGGCCTTTACGAGAAGAAAGAGGACGACGAAGCAAAGGAGAGGGAGAGAAAGATGGAAGAATCGAGTCCGCGCGGAGTTTCCTGAAGGAAAGAGGGAGAGAGAAGGAAAGAGGGAGAGAAGGTTATATGCCTGGACCAATTGGAGGACTCCTAGGGAATCCCTCGGCCAATCCCGACCTACATCTCCCTCTCTCTCTCTCACTCTCTCATATATCTCTTCTCTTTTACTCCCTTCTCGGCGATGTTACGCGTTTATTATCGCGCGGGGAAAAGAAACGACTGTTTATAAATAATTAGAGAGGTTTTAATTAACCCTCGAGACGCGCTCGGACCGCCGCTATCCACTGGCGTTTTAATCACTCGCCTGGGTTTTGCTCGTCGACGATGAGGACAAGGAGAGGAGGGTGCTGAGAAGAAGAAGAAGAAGAAGAAGAAGCTTTGCGAGAAGAGGGAGCTGCTGTTGCCGTTATCGTTGTCATTGTCGTTGTTGTTGCTGTTGCTGTTGCTGTTGCTGTTGCTGTTGCTGTTGCTGTTAGCTTCAAGGGTGAAAGAGGAACAACGTAGTCGTTCCTACGATTCTACGCTCCTCCAATCGTATTTGTAAAACTAAACCATCTATCGGTTGCCGATCAACAAAGTCACCCCATCCATCCACTACCATCACTGCCAAACAATGTCCGCCGTGTAATTTTTTCAACGTTGGCGTGACCAAGTTCATATTGGACGACGATTTTTAGCGAAACGTTGCAAATCAGAAATTCGTCAATGCTCCGACCAACATTTTATTTCATCTAATACACCTTCGTTAACCGGACTGATATTTCTGTTCACTGTTTATCTTTCCTCTTCTTTGTCCTCTTCTACTTTTTCGTCATCTTTTTCCCCTTGATTCTCGTCTACCCTCTAATAGACGTAATTACTCCACGATCGATTCCCAGCACGCGATTAAAGATTCTCTTGGCTTCTCTTTCACAGATTTTTCGCGCTCGTTTTAATCGAGACTTAATATCTCACCCTATGTTTTTTATTTATATACATATATATAAGTATATCTCATTGATCGCACGTGCCGATATAATTCACCCTATTTATTTTGGCTCTTCTTTTTATTTTCGACGATTTCTGTAAAAATTAAAATAAAAGGAAAAAGGAGAATAATCATTTGTTTAAAAAACAGGTCACCGCGCGAATTTTGTTCTGCGTCGGTTGTTATTTTTTCCTCTATTTCTTTCCTCCACCCTTCCTCCCCAGTAGGGAGTAAAAAAATAATCGTATCAATTTTACTCTTCGAATCGTTGCCGGCGAATACCTCGTAGCAGTTCATTGGGTGTGAATTTAAAAAACACAAATAGAGAAGAAAGAATGAAGCCAAAAAAGTAAAACAAAATAAAATAAGAGAATGGAAACGTCTATGGTAATAGTATCGAATAGCGCCGACGCATAAAAAATATTTTTTACCAGGGAGGAAAAAAAAACGACGGACGGTTGGTTGGTCCACGGCATTACGTTTCTTTATTTTCTATATTTCTTTCGAACCATTTTTCGTTTTTTTTTTATATTTCGTCTTGTAATTCCCCACACAAGTTTAAAACGTGTTGAGGGACACAGGGAAGTTTGGCCTTCCGTTCGCACGAAATCTTTCGCAATGATGTCTATCCTACTGTTAGACGCGACAAAAGGAAAATCAAAGTGGCGTGAAGCGGTTTTTACGATCAAACGCACATCCTTCTTCTTCTTCATCTTCTTCTATCTCCTCTCCTTGATCCCCCATCCTCTTTCCTCTCCCTGTTCTTTTTCTTTCTCATTGTCAATGTGGCTTCGAAATACGAGACGACCGCTATTCTTCGTTCGCCCGTGAAAGAATCGAGTTTACCCTTTGGTGCCTCACCCAAAGAAACGATCACGGATCGTAGATGGAAAGGTACGAAGTCGAGGGGGAGAAAAAAAAAATCAAACAAAAAACAGAAAGCAAAAAAGAAAGGAAAGAAAGAAAGAAAGAAGAAAAATATTTTACGACGTGAAACGCGTTTCGGAATATAACGCGAATTCTTCGACAAACGCTATATAGCCTGCGAAATCTCCGGCATGATTCGTGCCTGGAAAACGCTCCGCTAGTAAGAAGTATTCGAGATGGGAGAGGAGACGGAAGAAGGAAGAGTAGAAAGAGGGTGGAGGGTTGAAAGGCAAGGAAATAAACTCGCATACATTCGCCGCAGACGGTAGAACTTATTGCAGGAACTTCATAGGGCGAATTCAACAGCGACTTTTGAATATCTCTGTTTCTCGCAAGCCGTCGTCCTCGTCGTCCTCGTCGTCCTCGTCGTTTTCGTCCTCGTCCTCGTCCTCGTCAAGTAGAGTATCTCGCAAAACTACCGGGTAACGTTCTCGGTTCAATGTGTAATAATACCGAGCAAGCTCTTAAACGAGTTCTCGAGAAGGAGAGAGAACTCGCTCGAAAGAGACAGGGGAATCAGAGAGAGAGAGAGAGAGAGAGAGAAAGAGAGAGAGAGAATGAGAGACAGAGATAGCAGCAACCAAAGGTAGATTCTCTGCTAGGAAGGAGAACGACGTCACGTAATCCGTGGACGACTCCATCGGCTCTGCGAAATCGTCAAAGTTTCCGGTATTCTGTACGCAGAACCGTTGACTTTGCGTTCACCTTGCACGCTTACAAAGATTTTCCGAGGAGATAGAAAGATAGAAAGAGAGAAAGCGAATAAGAAAGATTTTCTACCTGTATTCTCGCTTTGAACTTTGATTCGTGACAAAGTAATTTGAAATCCATTTTCTCAAAATTGGACCGCGAAACCTTTTCTCCTGTATCCAAAGCAAAAATTGTTAGAAAAACTCTGCAAACGTATCCACGATTTAAGTTAGATAAATCGGAAATAAATCATTTAGCCGTCATACGTCTTTACTTGCTTTTTATACATTTGTTCACGCTCCATTCTTTAAGATCGTTTCTTTGCTTTTCTCGATAGAAAATTAATACGATACGTAGTCCATCGTCATCGTCGTTCGCGTACCAACTACCATCTACGTTTTGAGCGTACAAAATCGTACGGTTTCCGGTCGAGCGGTTCGGCGAAAGGATTTATTATGCCACGAAGCATGAAGAGAAAGAGAATGAAAGGGAGAGAGAGACCGAGCGTGACCTGTAGTACCGTCGTATTATGGACAACGTGAATCGGCACTAAAAAGAACGTATACCGTCCCACTCTATCTTTCTTTCTCTCTCTTTTTCTTTTTCTTTTTTTTTAGTGCACCCTGAATCACCACTTCCACTCTTCCTCACCAAGGAAAGCCCCCATTGTTTTCTTTATTGGAACCTCGCTGCGAATGCGAGGAGGGATGGGCACGATGTAAAAGGCCCGGCCGATGGACCATGGAAAAGGGGGTAATTATATGGGCACCGCCCTCAGCTTGGGCAATCACGCGACCGTAATCTATCGTCGATTCGCGAGAGTGGACGAGAGATGGATAGAACCAAGGACGAGGAAAAAAACAGAAAAAGACAAAGAGAGAAAAAGACATAGAGAGAGAAAGAGAGAGAGAGAGAAAGGTAGGAAACGAAGGACTAATGCCGGTATCCGTGGTGGGTTCAGACGCGTCTTGATGAAGCCCCTCATCTTTTCTTCTTCTTGCTGTTCGTGAGAACGACTTCCGCGACAAAATTTTCTAAATAATTTTATTTAATGTTAGGTGTTTTCTGTCTGTAAAAGATCGATCTCCTTGTTTTTATTTTCAATTCGTAAATTGATGCAATGGAAGCAAATTGAGAGAACAAAGTTGTGAAACATAATTTAGGTAGGAATAAAATGATCGATTCGAAAAAAGGGCATCCCTAAGCCTTTTATTCGTTTATCTAATTGAATGTCACGGTGTGGATCAAAAATCATCGCTTTAACCAAATGTCAAAAAAATGCACTAAGTCGAACCGTTCGTATTACTTTTCAGGAAGCATCGATCCGTGATGCACAATAAAAGAACGTATGGATACTCTCGCGTACATTTATGTATACACGACTCAGAGGTGAAGAATAAGGGGGATAGGAAGGGTGAGCCGATTAAACAGGGGTTAGAACGACGTTTCGGGGTGGCTACGATGACGGCGACAGACTTCTCAATGAGTTCCTAAAGCGAAAGAGCTTTCTCCGGGGGTAGTTCTCCCCTGTGGATCCGGATGGCACCCCTACCTATCCCTCCTATACATACAGGGTGTTCCATTTAACTCGATCGCCTCAAATATATCTGTCCCTTTCAATTAAACTGAATTAGTCAACTATGCTAATTGGAAGAGATTGATTTCATATTTATTTAATTGATTATTTTTCTAAATAACTCATAAAGAACACGACCAACTTGTTCTAATCCATATGAAAAATGAAAATATAGATAAGAGAAAGATCGACGAGATTAATTTAAAAAGCAAACAATTTTATCTACTAATCTTATTAAATACTCTCACCCTGTATAGATAGAAGCACCGAAGGTGTTTGCTGCGAGGGGTTGCAAAATAACAGATTTCCCAGACGCACGCACCCTCTCCACTTAAACATTTCTTTCTCGGAGCTATTGCTAAAAGGACCAAGCTTGAAGAAGAAGGAAGACTAAGAGAGGGTTCAAGGGAAGAGGGTAGGGAAGGTAGAAGAAAGCTTTTCTTTTCCTCGACTTTTCTCCTACCTTCGCCCTTCTGGAGTCTCTTCTAACGAGACGCGGCAAAGTTCTTGGGGATGGATCCTACTCCAACCTTTTTTCTTTCTCTCTCTCTTTTTTTTTTCTCTACTTTTCCCTACTTTTTTCTTTCGTAGGGTATGTATATATAAAAGAGAGGGATGGTAGTTCCTTGTGGGTCAGCCCGTTGCTTCTGAAAGGACCCTTCCACCCCTAGCTGCTCTACTGCTACTGCTGCTGCTGCTGCTACTGCTTCTGCTGATTAAGGTATAAAAGGCAGAGGGTATATATCTTTCTCTCGGTGGAGTCGAGACGAGATGGGGGAGAAAGAAATTTGTTCGGGGGACGAAGCGACGCGACGGCTGAAGAACCGAAGGGTGGGCTCGAATGGTGAGAGAGAGAAAGAGTAGGGTAAATAAAAAAGAAAGAGAGAGAGAGATACCTAATTGTAAGTACATTATATCTTCGGGCCAGTTGGGATTATGCGGCTACTTCTTTATCGCTGACAGTGGTATCTTTTATCTTTAATTCCTCCGGTTCTCGTCCCGATTATAACCGGAATACTTTCTCTCGTTTTATCTTTTTTTTTTTAATCTTTTCTCTTTTCAAAGAAAGAGAGTTTCGTTCGTTTGGAATTAGTCGTTTTCCTCGCGAGATATCCTTTCTCGCTTTGGCCACGCTCGACTAAGCGCATAATTCGTCGCTTGTAATAAAAGAACTACTACGAAGAAATTATCGAACGCTCAATTAAGAGCAATTAGTTAACGAGTATCAAAGTATTTTGATCGATCTTGTAGTTAAATATCTTAATGAAAAGAAATAAAAGAAAAAGGACATCGATGCAATTTTGTTCACCGATCACGATAGTACCTACCGGCGGGAGGATAATAATAAAAGGAGCGAAAGTTTTTCTCTCCCCGATACTTGAACCGAACTCGAATCGATATATACCTGCTCTCTTTCTTTGCTTTCTTCCTTCCTTCCATCTTTCCTTGGTTCTTTCGGTAGCGGACCACGGGCCCTTTGTCGCAGAGAATAAAGGAAAATAGCGTGCGCGGGTTTCTCGTCGTAAAGGAAAGATGGTAAGGGCGGAGAAAACGAACGATGCCGGTCCTCTTTATTTCACGATAGAAACCCAAACCGCAACCAACAACGAAGCAAAGCCCCGTAATTCGCCTGCGAAATTGCGAGCTCGTCGACTCGCAAACTCTCTCTCTCTCTATCTCTCTCTCTTTCTTCTCTTCTCTTCAGAGATCCCGCGTACCACATCTTTTGTCCGTTTTCAATCGGTTTCCGATCCACCAGACCAGACCTTTTCTTCGTTGGCACAGTACCGTAAACGTCCAACATCGGCGCCCCGTATTTTGCTTTTCACTAAACCCACTAGGTATCCGAGGGAAAATATATACTCGTATATATATTTCTTTTTTTTTCTTTCAAGAATTCAGATTTTTTTGACAGTTAGCTGTGATTTTCAATAGAACCAGAATGACGTCGTATACATGTAGGATATATAAAGTAAAACTAAATATTCCATTCGTAGTACTTTCGAATGTTCCATTTTCATCGTTCATTTATATACTTATAAAAATATAACATGTATTCTTTTGTCTTTGGAAATAGAAGTTAGTTACATCGAGAACCTTACAAAAAATTCCTTATCATTTCCGGCAGATGTAAAGACGAATATTGTAATATGTATAGCGGATAAAACGTTATCTGTATTTCGAAAAATACGACAACGTTTCGATCTTTTTAACCCTTCTAAATGTATTTTTTTTTCCGTACAGAGGTTCGAGCTGCTTATCGTATCGGGCGGAGCACGCTCGGCGAGATAGGATAGAACAAGAACGTGTTGATTCGTTTGTAGCGCTCTGTGTTTACACCTAATGTGTAGGTTTGACGGCACGCGAAGGGATAAAAAGAGAGAAAGAGAGACAGAGAAGACAATTTATATACAAAGCTAGATAATAATATGCGATAAATACGTGAAAGAATTTGTACTGTTTACGTCTATATCTTTCCATTCTGCTTTTTTTTTGTTCTTTCTCCCTTTTTTCTAATTACCACAGTCGGCAGGCAAAACAGAAACACTCCCTCAGTATCTCGATAGGAATTTAATTTATATGAGCTTGTTCACTACTGGGATTAGAAACGATCGCTTTGCAATCGGTCGGGCGAACGACTCTTGACACCTCGTTTCTCCACTTACGGACAACTGGAAAATACTCGTAGCTCGTAGGCGTTGCTTTTCTATGACGCGTTAACACGTTCCACTTCTAACCCTATTTAGAATCTAGCGTAGCTCGTTGTAGTACGTGCTCGAGTAACGGAACGAACGGGAGTCCTTTATTTTTTTTTTTTTATTTATTTCTTCATCATTTCCTTTTTCATTCGAGCTAACGCGTTCGTTGAAGCGAATAATCGTGATAACTATCGATAAAACGTTATAAACTTTAAACAGATAAAAAGTGTATAAAATATCGTCGATATTATTAGAATTCATTGATTTTGGTTAAAGTTAACGAATGTTTGGAGTATTCCCGGAAGATCCCTCGAATTTGGAAGTAACGAGATAAAAGGAATACTCAAGAGTAAATTCGAAAAGTTTACCAGTGTAACCAACAAAGATCACTGCTAGGTACATCGTCTTAGATCGTAGAAAATCGGAGAGAGTCTCTAGGTCGTTTTGCTCTCAGGTCACGTTTGTAGAAAAGAGCTCCTGAAACAGAGATACATTGAGTGCCGCGTTTCATCTAGTACTTTTCTTCGGGGGGGTAATCGAGGGATATAAGGAACGATGTAGGGAATTTTATTGCCCGACAAACGTGCCCTTCATCGCGATGTATTCCAATATATAGTAGGAAGAGATGATATGGAACTTGGAGACATGATGTAAAAAAGGACTAATAGGAAAATCAAACGTATAAGTAGATGGGAATTATTTCAACGTTCCAAGAAGGAACTGCGTTGGGAAATCTTGAAATCGTAATGTATTATGGAACGTGGTAGATCCGAGAAACGTATTACGCTAATCCTGGCCTGTTTTACGATCACATGCCTCGGTGGATTTGGAAAACACCCAAGAAAACCATTTCCATCTTATCTCTTTTTTCTCCTTTCTCACCGTGAACTCTCGAACAAGCGTCTACTAGGAGGATTCAAGAGGGTGAAGAAGCAAAGTCAATTTCTGGGCGAGATGCCACGAGGTTAATGGGTCTGTGTCGTCATAAATTGGCGGTTCGGTGTGAAAGCTGCCTAAACCGAGTTTTACCTTGGTCTCTTCTCTCCTTCTTCTTCTTCTTCTTCTTCTTCTTTTCTTATTTTATTTTCTAGCAAACCTTCTACCTTCTACGAACCACCGCCATCTTCTTGTCCCGCGCGCTCTTTGCTTCGGTAACAAACAGGATACAGGTACTCTGAATTCTCTCATTTTCGATCTCCTTCTTTCTTCAAGTTCCTTTCTTTCTCAAGGTAGAGTCTGGCACAAGCTCGTCGAACGATTTATTATCCCGACCGTCTTACCTCGAGCCCCGGCCTGCTTAGCCGCTGTTTTTCCCCTCGTAAAGGGTAGAAAGAGGATCGTGAAAGATTCGGACGAAAAAGAAGATGGAGAGTAGTTGGAACGAAGTAAGGTGGATCGTTGCCATTTCATTGACCACGAGCAATTGGCAGCGACAGCTATTTGCTTGGGTCGTTCGGCCACGATATACCTTCGTATACTCTGCCGCAAAAGTGCCTCCTACTGCAAAGCTTCTGACCTTTTCTTAAACGGAGAAAGAGAGAGAGAGAGAAAGAAAGAAAAGATAGGAAAGTACGAAACATGGAGAGGAAGAATTTCTTTGCATAACAGGTCGCGTTAATTCCTCTTAAAGCGATGGACGAGTTTCGAGCAGCAAACAAACGATCATCTTTCGACTTTCAAGGCGGTAGACGATAAAAAAAAAAAGGAAGGAAAAAAAAGGAGCGCGTTCGTGTTCGGGGGATTAAAGTTGGGAGCCGTGAATGGAAACGTTTTTGTTTAAAAGGAAAGGCAAGGAGAAAAAGAGGTAAAGGGAGGAGAACTACTCGTAAAGAGAATTGAAGCCGTGCGAGCTGATCGAGCACCTGCTCCGTCCGTACGAGAAGTATACGTATAGGTAGAAAAATAAGAGAGAGAGAGAGAGCAAGAGAAAGAAAAGGGCTCCCTTGGCGGTGTGTGGAACTGGTGAAAATAATTCCGCTCCCTCAAGGCTGTGTGCGCTCAGTTGCTTGGTTTCTCGAGTAGTATAGTATACGCGCCCTGACAATAGCTTTAGTCTAACGTGGCCCGTGTTGTCGTCCTTTATACTGCTCCCTCGCTTAAACGGGATCGGGCAGGTGTCTCCATTGTAAAAGACCCTATGGCAAGCCCTTCCCGTACGTACCATGGCACAGCCTCGACTATTACTCCAACTCGCTTCCCTTTCCCTACTAAGAGGAAACGGCTATTCGTCCTGATGAAAAGCTTTCGAATATTTTCGATCGATTGTATGCGCGTGTTCTAAAGTTCCATCCCTGACTGTACTTTTGATTCTGGAGCAGATAGAGAGAGAAAGAGAGAGAGAGAGAGAGAGAGAGAGAGAGAGAGAGAGTATACGTACATAAGTGTTCCGGTTAAGCGATGAACGATGACGTTTTACTCTGTAACGAGCTACTCGCGAATTATCGCCCCTCGAGTACCAAAACCGCTCCCGTGCACTCCTAACCTTAACTACGGTTTTCAATTGGCTCGTAATCGTGCTGCCACTTGGCAACGAGTCGACTCGAGTCATTTCGAAAATAAGCGCGATCCGCTAACGTTCGATACCATAGTATGTATCTAATCGGAGCTCGTTGATGGCGCCAAATCGACCACGCTTAATTATAGAATTCATCGGTGAAAACATTAATTGCTTCTACCGACGGATCGAGTTTCTAAGTATTACAATTATATATATACATATCTACATAGATTAAAAATATACATATATTGAAACTTAAGAAAAATTGTAGTTGCACGCGTATATACATAATTTAACGAATTCGCGTGTAATTTTAGAAGAATATAGAATCTAAGTACTTCTTGCTCGGTAAAAAAATTTAATTCCAGCGAGTAAAAGCGAAAATGCATCACGTTGGTTGAATTTTTCTCGACGAAGGAGTCACCTCCTTTCGACTCACGTAAACTATACTTACACGTATTTTCTTTCTCGTTCGCACGAGAAAGTAATAAGTATATAAAAGAATGTGTGAGAGAAAGAAATATAGAGAGAGAGAGAGAGAGGGAAAAAGACATATAAAAGACACATGCATGTAGTACAGCTGCGATCTCGTACGTAGGAGTTATGAGGATGTCGCCAGGGGTGCTTCCGCGCGGATGACAAAAACACGCTGAGGTCGGTTAATTAAAATCATGTCTCGACACTTCGAGGCAACGCGCGAGTTATTCGTACTTCTCGAGAGCTGTCTCGTTTCGAAATGCCAGCTGAATTTTTCATTTTCCCTGGCAATCGCAAATACAAATCTTTTTTTGTCCTACTTTTTATTTTATTCCTACTTTTTTTTTTAAATTCCTTTTCAAGGATAATTTCAAATGTGTCGGAGAATACTTAAATCAAACTTAAGAAAATCTTAGAAGGTAGAAAATCGATGGGCAAAAGCGTGTCGATATTTCATTTAAATCGATCGTTTTCACGAGAAGAGACAAAAGAGCAAGCTCGATCGATCCTGGAAGATAATTTCTTTCGACGTAGCTCGGAAACCCTCCTCGTGAAACTCCCTATTTTAAATATTTGCACGAGCACTCTCGAGTTATCGGCGTGCAAACGAATCGAAATAATTACTCGAGCGTCTCGTCGCCAGCTATTTTATGCGCCACGATTTCCCTGGGTCCGTTCAATGCAAAGTAAATCGCAGAGAGTTTGCTTCTCTTTCTATTCCACTTTCTTCCTCGCTCGAGAAGGAAAGATAAAGAGAGAGAGAAGGAGAGAGAGAGAGAGAGAAAAGAGATAAGAGAGATTCGAAACCGACAAGACATAAATATTTACCGACGATAATTCTTCCTTCTCCGATGTCCCTAATTACTTCCACCTTCTTCATCATTTTCTTCTCTCTTTCTCTTTCGTCCTCTTTCGTCTTGGACGTTTTTCCCTCATCTTGTGTCCTCGCATTACACCCACACATACATATTGTATGCACGCTGGTCACGTAGTAGTTATAAACATCATATACGCCCGCGGCTGACCGTAACACCACACGAGATAATCAATCCCGACTGGTGAACTCTATCTCGGAGACGGCCGGCGCGTGCAAATATCTCGCGCATTAATGAGTCGTTATCGCTGTACCGTTATGGTCTTCGTTCGTGCTCGCAGGCAATGTATTACAGGACACGGAAAATCTTTTCATCGTCGTCCGCGTCCAGCTCTACCAGCAAACATGAATTCAACTACAAAGCTTGAGCGAATAAGGGAGTATGAGAGAGAGAAAAGGACGGATAACTTTTACATCCTTGCCCATAAACCGTCTTAAACAATTGCTTTTTACGCGTTCCCTATTCTCATCGTTATAAATCATGTCGGATCGGTGGACATTAACGGTGCTCGACCTAGCCGAGGAACGAAGCGTCGTTACGAAACGATAAGTACCGCGAAAGAGATCATAACGACGATAAAACTCGTAAGGCGTCGTCGTTCTCCTTTCATTTTATTTTTCATCATCCTGGCCCTCTCTTGCACGACAAGATGGGGAGGGAGACGAAAAAAAAGAAAAAAGTAGAGTTTACGAATTTACGAAGCAGACTTTATCGATGGCGCAAGGGATCGCATAAAAAAATAATATTAACTTGGTCGTGTCGAAAACACCACTTTAGGGATTACATTTTGCTAGGTAAAATTTAATGGATTGTTTTGTGAAAATAAATATATGTAAATAACGTGGGGATTATTTACTTATTATATAATTTTAACTCAACGCGTATAAAGTATACCCCGCTTTCTTTTATCTTTTATAGTAATAATTGATTTTCTTTTCCATACGCAAATAATAATAACGTTGATAAAATGTGGAATGGAAGAAGAATTGGAGTAGTATCATGGAAAATAAGAATGAACGGGGATGTAGGAGAGAATTGAACGATTTTGGTTTGGTGTATCATGGAATCTGTTCTATCCGCGCCACTTAACCAACGCCATCGATGTACTCTCGGACGCGGCATAGAACGCGGCTTGCTCGCGATCCAGGCTTCTCCTACTCGCAATCACCGTCGTCCTTGTGGATCCAATGAAAATCGTTGCTACCTGCATTCCGTATTCCTGGATTTCGAAATAACATGCAAATCCGAGTCGACGTTGCAGCCTGGTTTGGTCTATAGCTACGTTGGACGTTGCATATGCATGCTACTCGGTAAGCTGTGACTCGTACGAACGAATGAACGAACGAACCAGCATACGAATGAACGAGAACGCATGCACGCACGATCTTCTACTTTCCGCTTCCGTTTTACCAGCTCGAAGATCTTTAATAGAAAAATTTCTACTTTTTTCTCGACTTTCTAGGAATGTTTTGATTCACGATAAAAAGTACAGAATAATTTCTTGCTAATCTTTGAACGAGATAGATCGATAAATATATATTAGATTGTGAAAGGAGATATAAACGAAAGGACGGGTGACGGTATTGGTGTAACATCGCGGCGACGAACGTGTTTTATGGACTACCCAGATGGAGAATAAACGCTCGAATCCGCGTGTTTTTCCAACGAACGCGATGAGATACCGTATCGATGACGCTCGGAATGATTAAAAACGTGGAAAAATGGACGTTCGGTCGCGCGTTAAAGCCCGTCGGACGAACGAGCGTTCTCTCCCCACGTTTTTCTCTCTTTCTCTCTTTCTCTCTCTCTCTCTCTTTCCATCGATTGCCTCTCCACGACAATTGCTCGGAAGCGAGAGTCATTGCCGCGGCGAATTTCTGATTGCCTTTTGAATCGATGTACATACATACATTGCCATAGCCGCGAATATTATATATATATATATATATATATGTATATGTATAGCTATGTGTCACCGGCTATTTCATTTGTTCTCGTTATAAGAATAAACGAGCGATAAGAGAGATCGTCAAATCCATGAAATCTATACAAAAGTGATCGTTTCTGGGTTTAAAAACCGTTCCCTTCTCGAAAGTTTACCTTGATCTATTCGATATAATAATTATCCCTAGTTCTCGGAACTTTATCGTTTTATTCAATTATTTTTATCTTCATAATATGTGTAAAACTTTGAACAGAAGAAAGTAATAAAGCGAAATAAAGGAAGATAACTCGCGATTTTGAGAAGGATCGTTCGACGATAGCCAGGCTACTTGGAAATACATATATCGTTACGCACTCGAGAAGGCACGCATCTCGAAGCAGCAATGACGAGTAGTCTCTCTCTTCTCCTCTCTCTCTCTCTCTCTCTCTCTCTCTCTCTCTCTCTCTCTCTCTCTTTCTCCTTCTTCCTCTCTCTTTCTCTCTAACAGAGAGCTCCTTCACTCGGAGAGTGGCCACCGTTCGCCCCTTGAAACTTTGCTTATTGCCGTTACTGCGAATCCCCGCGACTACCATTGTCACGTTCTAGGGTCCTTTAACATCCTCTTCAGGGTGGAAGGGCACTCGGCATTATGTGTAGGCAGCCACGTCGAGTGCCACTCGAGGATTCGTTTGCTCGGAAAAAATTCATTTGCGGCTCACGGACCTCTCCCCCTCCTCTCTTACGCTTCTCCACCTTCCTCTCTTCATATACATGTATATATATATATATATATATACACATATATTCTCATTCTCTCTCTCTGTCTCTGTCTGTTTCATTGAAACCCCTTCATGACTTTTCAAGCTTCAAACTCGTCTCGTCAAGTTTGAGTTCCTACACGCCCAAATGCGGTCATGCGATTGCGTCAGAGTTTCGAGTGTTGACAAAACAAGTCGTCAAATCTTAAATATCGAGTATGCCAAAGAGCAAGATGAGTCTTGGGTTTTAAGAGAAATCTTTATTTTAAATTCCATTTCTAAAAGAGAGAGAATCCGTGCAGGCCAATAAAAGCGCGTTTTAATCCGTCAAGTAATTAGGGAGAATTAGTCGATGACAAGCATAGGGAAGATTTTTCATTTAAAAGTATCATCTCCGAGAGAAAATTACTGAGATCGAATCGTTTAATTGTCCGAACGTACATTGTTGAAAATTGCGAGTACTTTATTTGGCAAAGCCGTTCTCCATCCGAGATTAAAATTACTGGACACCTCCCTCCCCCTTCCTCGTAACTGCAAATAATTTTCGATAAATTTGCAAAGTTATACATGCAGTCTGTATACGACTGGGTAACAACATATTTTCCAAATATATTTCAAAATATGTAACCAATTAACTCTCAGTAGTATTTTCATACTTGCATTAATTCCAATAGATCGCAAGTAATATCGATAGCCCGGGGTCTCGCTATAATGAAAGAGTTGTTGCATACGAGAGAATAAATGGTTAATGAAAACTAAACAATTAATAATAAAATAGTTATCATTTTCTTCATACTCGTTAGCGGTTAAACGAATTTTACGAATTAATAAGCGAGGGCAGAGGGCAAAGTCCTCTTGTTATACGAATACTCTCTCATAAAATATGAAAGAAATTTACGGACCAAACGAGAGGTGGCTCGCGAGAAGTGGGTAAACACAGTGGCGTTTCCGTTTCCTCTCGATTCTCGGGGGTTCTTCGCAAGCAGGCAGGCAGACACCCTTCTACAGCCCTACCCCTATCTCCCCTCTCTCTCTCTCTCTCTCTCTTATTTTCTCTCTTTTCCGAAGCTAGTAGAGAGAACGGCTCGTTTTCCTTTTCGGCGCCACTCGTTTCAATTAAGTTAGCGGTAATAAAGAAGAACCCGTCGGGGTTGTAGGACTCTCCGAGACCGACCAGAATTTATCTCCCTCCGTTCCTAATTTCTTTAATTAGTGCACGGAAGTCGTGGGAGCCAGAGGCACGGTGAGATACGGCAGATCTAACCGAGCGAAACGTTTCCAAGCTCGCTTCGCTAAAAGAGAGAAGAAGAAGAAGAGAGAAGAAGAGGAGAGATAGAGGGAAAGAACCCTCAACCTCGGGCTAGCATCTCGGTTCATCCCTCTTTTCTTTTCTCCCTTTTTTCTATCTTTTTCTCCCCTTTTAACTCTCGCCTGGTTTTTCTACGAAGGGAACTTCGTCATCGTCCTACTTGATCCGGTTTCTCGACACCTCGTCTACCCTCCTCGCTTGCCCTCCTCGTCCGCGGAGAACCTCGACGTGACTGAAGGTATCAATCTCACTCCCGTTCTCGACCCCTTGGAAACATCGTGTTGCCACTTCATTACCTCGTGTGGCATAGCACCGAAGTGTGCCCGGGAGGGTGGAGGGTGGAATTTCACTTTCTATCCGCTTTCTCCCTATTACTGTTCTCTCCTCGCTTCGAGAGAAAGTAATACACGTGACTTTGACGACTACGTGACACAATTTTCCTGTATCCATTATTCTCTCTATTATTCGAATGAGATATTTTCTAGATAGAGAAGGGGGAAAAAAAACATTATGTTTTTCTTTTCTCCTCGGAGATAAGACGTGGCGACGGGTGAAGAAGGCATTAAAATATCAGAAAATGTCGCCTGTTTATCTGTTCGATGAGAAAAACATCGCAATTAGTTAACTCGCGAATGATTCCCGATGAATCGACTCCTTGTTTATCGTTGAATATTTCGTTCTTTTTTTTTTCTTTTTTATCGAAAGAGGAAAAAACGATAGAGAAAAAAAAAATCGTTTAAACGAGAACGCTGCTACTGCTGATGCTGCCATCGTCAAATCATCCGAGACGATCTATTTCCAGGGTTATCGTCGCGGTGCCATTTACGCAATTAACGCGTAAACGAGCGCCGATAGAACTTCGATCTATACACAATTATGATTTCTTTTCCTCTTTCTCTTTCTCTTTCTAGATCAATCTTTTCGCGTCGTTATCGAATTAACGACGTAGATTATCGAGTAGAAATATCCTTTCTCGATCGTAATAATATCACGATTCTTGACTAAATTTTCCAATTGTCACTCCAATTATCATACCGTATCTACTAATCTATAATAATATTTCGACTTTCCATTTACTTTTGTAAGTCCGATTATACGAATAAAATAAAAAAAGGGATATAAAATGAAAACTGAATGAAAAAAAGGAGAAGAAGAAAAACAAATGTCGGCATACAGATGGGTATAGCAATTATCGTGTGTATTTCATCGAATCTATGCAATTACGATAATATCAAATTGGTCGATAGCCCGTAATAAATTCCTCTTTGTCCGTCTGTCTCCCTTTTTTTCTTTGTCTTGTTTTTTTTCCCCCCCGAACAATGATACTCAACGTATATTTCATTATCCGATGAATATCCGACGATTATATCGCGTGAATGTTCGTTTTTAAAATACAGAAACGTACGTTTCTCGTACGAGCTAATTATTATTGGCCGCCGACGTAATTTATTACAAAGCCGTGTAATCCGACATATAATTTCGTGATCGTCCACCGTTATGCGAAAATTCCTTTGGGTCTGTAAACGACGTCGGAGGTTACTCGACCTGGTGGAAAAAATAACAAACGATTTAGGCCGATCCCTCGGCTTGCATCCCCACCCTTCGTCTATATAATTAGTATAATACGTCGCTTATTATCCGTGAGATCGACGGCAGAAACTCAGCCACGCGGGGAAATAACTTGGCGTTAATTATAATTCGTTGGTAGAGCTGGTTTTGAGGGTGTCGTCGATTTCCTCCCTCGTTTTCTAGCCCCTTCGATTCTCTTTCCTTGTGTTTGCTGCCTCTTTCCCTCTCTCTCTCTCTCTCTCTCTCTCTCTCTCTCTCTCTCTCTCTCTTCCTCTTTCTCTTTTCCTAACGGCAATTATACCCGGGAGAAATTAATGAGTCGAAGAACAGGGGAAAGGCTATCCATGTAAAAGCTTCTGCCTCGTCTACACTTTAGGAAAGTGAGATTATACACCCTCGTACGAGTCCAATCCTCAGGCAATTTGTCGTGCGGCAGCCATTTCCGCTTTCCAAGGCCGATGTCCAACGAGGCAACCCTCTCCTCTCTCTTTCTCTCCATCTCCCTTCTTTTCCCTCTTTCCCTCTTTCTCTCTATCGTTCCATCTCAGTTCACGACAGGATACATAACCGTGGTGTCAGGGAAAGGTACGAGAGATAGGAATACGAGCATGAGGTCGCGAGGGGTGGGATTCGTGATAAAATTCATGGACTTTGGGGGGTGGCTCGAGTACGTGCTCGAAAACGCGCTTGAAAACGCGCTCCTCCCATCCTGCACCACCGATACCTATATTATAATGTTTATATTTGATATTAATCTCGTCGATGGTTGCGAAAACGTTTCGCTCGTTACGTTATTTTAATACGTATATAAATTTAATGAAGCGCGCCGAAACTCATCACGTGTAAAATGTTTTCGGCTTTAATTTCGAAACGATGAAAAATTCATGCTTCAATCGTTTCGACCATTTTGTCGGATTAAATGGATCTTTTCGTAAAAACGAGTCTATCGTAAACGTTTTAGTTTATGTTTTTTCACCGTAAATAAGTACTTATAATAATACCTATGCTTGGTCATGAAATATTTGACGTAAACAAAAGTCAAGACGATATATCGCAAGTGATAACGTATATATATATTGGCATATTAGTTTTAACATGACATTCCGATCAATCGGATGTGAATAATTTTAGACTCGCATCTATAATATATTAGCAATTTGAAATAGCCGATGTGCGAAATATAAGCTCATTAAAAAGGTTAAACAGTTATTGGCAGTCGTTAATTAACGTTCATATAAAGTTCATCGTTTCTGGATATTCGCGTTGGATCGATTTACTTTCGGTCGGCATTCTGATCATAAAATATTAAATCTATCGTATCAAAAGGCGTGTCATTTCTTTTAAAAGAAGTCTCTGATAGACGCGTTAGATAAGACTGCAATAAGGTTTTTGTCCTGTTACATGAAATAAGTATAACACTCGACGAAGCGGAACATTCCCGTGAAATAGTCGATATGGTCGATCTAATTTCGATATATAGGTAAGGGTTACATTGTCGTTGGTGAGAAAGGAATTATTTATAATCTATCTTAGGGAGGAATTAATATTTGAAAGGATAGGTTGGAGTTTACAAGACGAGTAAAGTATCAGACCCTTTAGGCCTACCGGCACCCTCGCTTCCCTTATTATTATTTCATTTACCCGTCGATCTCGAGAGTACCTACTTATCGGTCATTTATTTTCATTCCTTCCACCGAAACGGAGCGAGCTCGTGGCAAAATCTCTCAAAGTCACTGTTAAGAACACAGAGGGGTAGCTTCGAGCGTAACGACATACAGGGTGCCTTTCGAGAGTCACGTAGTACACAAAGTAGAAAGTGGATCATCGATTCGTGTGCACTATCTCTATCTCTATCTCTCTATCTCTATCTCTCTCGCTCCAATAGGTACGGTGCTCCCTGTATTTGAAGAGGGAGAAGCCCCTCGACAAGCGACAGCATAGAATGACGAGTTCTCGTATCCATTACCTCCTTCAGCCCTTCGGCTTGCATCCGCAAACACGTGGCAGCTCTCGATACGCATGCTTCTCTCTCTCTCTCTCTCTCTCTCTCTCTCTCTCTCTTTTGCTCCCTACTCTCATTTTCGCCCAACACCCCGAGGCAGCCGCAATAAATCGAGCGAGGGTCGAGTCATGTTTCCTTAATTTCGCGGTGACGTCATCGCAATCCCGGGACCCAATAATCCCACATGACTCGACGACCTCAATAGGAATCGCAGCCTTCTGCTTTATCGTCGCGGCCAAATTAAAAATATCCTCTTTTTTAACGATTTTTCTTTCTTCGTTCTCTCGTTAAATACTAATGGAAGATTTACGATTGAATCTGTTTTAAGCATATTTGATCGGAAACTAAAGTAACTGTAAAGAGTAGATATTTATGATTCGGAATCACGGCAACGTTAGAGCATTTAAATCAGTACATTTAACGTATCTCAAAGTAGTCAAGATACTTTAAAGGAGAATAGTAAAGCCTGAAGACGTCTCGTTTCGTAGGAGGAATACGGATGGGGGGGGAGGAATAATAATTAACGAGAGTGCCGCTAACTCGGACTTGGCTCGACACTGTGTGCGCGTTCACGGGAGTTAAATAACAGGAATCGTGCGTAGGTAGGGGCTACCGAGAAGCAAAGGATGGATGAGCCTGATGAGGCTGTTGATACAATCACGAAGGGGTGTTCCTGCTCTCGAACCGGGAAGGAGGATCGGTGAACGCGCGAGCGCAGGACGGCCACTCTCGATAGGGTAGGTGGATGGCGGTGGCCTATTACCAACCCTTGCCAACATCCGGCAAGCCGACATTACCCTCCCGCTTCGCGTTTCACCCTCTCTCATTCTCCCTCTCACTCATCCTCTCACGGTGCTAACAGTGTGTATGTTCAACACGCGATCCCGTGTTAGACCCCTCGTTCCACAGACCGCCGTTCGACCTCACACGCGCGATTATACTGGCTGCCCTACGAATTGATCTTCCAAATGTTCCAACGAATTTCGGAAAATTGAAAAATGATCGATGATGATCGTTATCGATAGATCCAACGCTTCGCTAAAAACGTACGATTAAATTGTTTCTCGCATTTTATCTTGGGAAATAAAATAAATCGTATAAACTTTTTTTTCTTTTTAATTATTTTACCTCTATTGAAAATAGTATATATTATAGAAATTCGAAAAAAAAGAATATAAATTATCCGAGCGAGGAAAATAAGTCAGCAGAAATTTTTCTATCGACGACCGGAACCGTTATAATTGATATTTGAAACGAGACGAGCGATCAAACATTGATGATTAACTGTTAGGAATAATTGTAAGCATATCGTGTATAGGTGAAAGTAGAGATAGAAGCAAACTGCAAACGGAATTCGCAAGTCATCCCCACCGGGAAGGGAACAAGCCCGTTCGACTCGAACATGCTGTCACAGAGGCGTCGAGCACCTGTTTCCTCGAAATTGACACGTTGCCATCCCTCGTGGCACGCGCTCACCACCGACGTTTGCACGTCGAGCGTACACGATCGAGATCATCCCCTTGTCGTTGAGCCGTCGTCTCTTCACCCCACCCCCATTCACCTCCTCCTTCGCTTCCCATAAATTCGATGCTCTTATGCATCTCGCGACGTAAATACGCATATATTTATTTTCTAGTATCGCTGGAGAATACTTTGCTGCTTTTGCTAAAGAAAAAAAGGAGAAAAAGAAAAAGTAAAAAAAAAGGAAAAGGAGAAAAAAAGGAAAGGAAAAAATTTGTTTTTATAGCACACGCTATCGAACGAGATGGGAAATACCGCATAGCGCGTAATTCGATTCTCGTAGAGGAGCCTGGCTGTTTCGACCAAATCATTGTCATTTAAAATAAGCGCCTTTTGAACGGGAGTAAGTTAATAAACAGTGCACATAGCGATTTTCCCAGGAAATGAAATCGTTCGCGAATGAATTGGCAAAAGCGTTCATTCCACGTTAAATTATCGTTCTGCTTTCCCCCTCTCTCTCTCTCTCTCTCTCTCTCTCCTTGTTTTTTCTTTCCTTTCTATCTTTTTGCCATTTAGTGGCATCGTTCGCGTTTCAACAAGCGCGTACTCTCCGCATTCGCTGACAATTCGAATTTCGATTAGACCAGCTCGCGCCGAAGCGTGATAATTATTTTTAAACGGGAATGTTCTCCCTGGAGAAAGATTCTCTTTCTCTCCGTTTCTCTTTCTAGCTATCTATCTATCTCCGGATGAGCCATAGAAGTTGGAAAAACAGGCAAGCATGGAGTTTAACGATCGTGTTGAGGTCAGTCGATAAAAATAAAGCGCGTCGTTCGCTCGCTAAAATTAACGACGTGCGGACGTGGAATATGGCTGCGCGGGCTATGAAACTTTTATGGGGGAGTAAACCTGGATACGTTAGAGGCCTGGATCGAGATCGAGGAAAAAGGAGTAGAGACGTGTTACCGGCCTCGAATCCTCTTGATATTCATCTCTTTGATAAGGACAGTAATCTTAACGCCTTTCTATCCTCATTTCGCGTTAAATTCGACTAAACGAATGTGCAAGGTGATCGTTATACGATGTAAAACGATAAACGATATTCCAAAGAATGCTCGATCCAACGACAATCATTTCTACGTAACTTTATCCTTCGATTTATAGATATTTCAGTAGAAAGAGCGGATAGAAAAAGAGAGAAATAAAGGAAATATCATTCGAGGACGAATGACAAGAATTGGAAATATTCCGAAACGAACCGTAATGCTTCCGACAGCGACGAGTTAAAACGCATCGAATTCGCTAAATGCTCTCTCACCGCGTATTAGTAACGATCGTGGCAAATAGAGCATTATATATCCTGTTTACACGGACGAGTGAGCTTTCACGCGGAACGCGTGCCGCGCGCGACAGGTAATATTTATCTTACATAATCTCGACGCGTTCATTTGCATCAACGTTAAACGGTTTACGAGTTGAAAAGAGCGCGTTAAGCGTCCAATGAAAATCAATTCGATAATGCAATTCGAACGTTAATAATTTCTCATTTTTATTTCTTTCTTTCTTTTTTTATTAACGCGCTACTTATAATCTTACTTACATTAGACGATTCTCATTAATGTAAATGAATTTTCTCAAATAAATAGCCTTCGCTGAGAAAAAAAGAAAATAAAACGTAATAATCGATGATTATATTCCAGAGGTACTACTTGATCCTGACGCAGATAGGTTGAAAAAAAGATCGACCTAAGTTGGAGTATTCAAGACGCGAGAATAATAACGCAAATGCGGTGTAATAAAACTCGGTTGGAATTTGAGTGTTTTCGCGGAGATCCAAGGCCGTCCTCAGGCCGGTGCTTAAAGCGTAAACGATGTGTGTTATTGAAACGAGTCCGCAGAGTACGATAAATCAATCCGTGCGACCATAATCACCGTCGCCGGTGGGTCGCTTTAATCGCTGTTGTACATACCTACTGCATCAGGATCGCGCTTCTCTCCCTCTCGCACGGTCCCTCAATGTATTTCCATCTCTGTCTATCTCCCTAACTCCGATCGCTCGCTCGCTCGAGCATACAACGAGAGCGAATTTGCATGACACGCACGCTAGGACGCGAAACGAGCGGCGTTGCTGATTGAGAATTAACATAACTGCAACAATTATTGGCAAATTGGTATAACTCGTTTGCGCCCGTGCAACGTATGCGCTCGAATACCTACACGTATATACCGAAAGCTGTCCGTGACTATGCTAGGATACAGCCTGTTTCAAATCGCTAAGCGTTCCTTTCGATCTTTCAACGATATTACAATTCCGGTTCATTGCACGCGCTATTACAAATATGTTAACCCTGTTGGGAATCAATATCACATGACAAATATTTGCCTAAATATTTAGATATTTCTATCTATTATATAATTGGTATAATAATTTTTGACGATACCAGTAGCCAACAATATATCCAGACCATATGACGGCGTAACGTGTACATAGCGTTAGACGGCGTTAGGAGCGCATCGAGATCGGGTCACGCGTCGTAGCACGCAGAACGGAAATGAAACGTCAGCGGCGAGTAGTCGAGCGGAAAACGTTATCGACGCGAACCCGTCATTGTCCATCGTTGTCCGTCGTTGTTCGTCGTCGCTGTAATCGCGTTTCCGTGCAAAAGCACGAAACTAACACTGCCAACTCTGCTAGTATCATCGTCCCTGAACGAAGGAACGGAAAGATAAGATTCGTATCCGACGACGATTCCGTACGTTCGGTTAAACCTACACGGATATCGAGATTTCGCGTTACCGTTCGATTTACAATTAGATACGAACGAACACGTATCGCCCCGACATAAATTTTAATAGACTACAATTGTACCTACCTACCTACCCTACCGAACGTAGAACCAAAATAAAACGAGAACGCTGACCGAGAGTTTAACAAAGATTTGCGAGCTATTCGGATCGAAGGGTCTTTGAGATTTATCGAAGCGTCGAATGGGAGGACAGAGAAAAGCAGCCAATCCTCTAGCTCCTATTCCTTTTCGATTCGATTCCAGAGAGAGCCTGGAATGAGCTCGGTAAGTAAGAAGGATCGTCAAAAGAGGATCGAAAGACTTTCGAAGATCGTCGAAGGCTCGCCAAAGGGGTTAAATTAAAGCGAGACCTTCTGAAAACTTAATTACCTGTGTACGTTCTATCAATTAATTTTCCTCAATTTTCTTGCCCTTCACCAACGTACTGATTCGCGATTCGTCGAGTCTCGGCACTTTTCCCCTCACCACTACCACCGCGCCCACAGTTGAGTTCTCTTCTCTTTCTCTTTTAACTCCCTCCAACTCGAAGTCTTTCCCCCTCGCCGAAGCGTGTAATTCCGTCGGCATTATTCCCAGCACGTCTGCCGACGGTGGAAACTCCACCTCTAAATTCCCAAGCCCCACTCTCTCAGCGTACACTTTCCACCCTCGCTCGGTCGCGAAAGCCGGGACCTTTGTTCCTCATTTACTTTTTATCACGACGACGTTGCCAACCTCGACCATTCCGCAAGCTTTGCTCGTTGCTCTAGCCGTTTTCCTCTTTTTCCGTTGGAAGCTCCTCTTTTTCGAGTCTCTTGGTACTTCCACCTCCGCCCGATTTTCCTCCTCTTCTTCTTTGTCTGGCCAGCTTTTCCATACAACAGCAGTAGTAGCACGACGTGCGAGCTCGCACCTCGACGATTTTTGCAGATCCGTAAGTGTCCCTCCTCTTCCTCCTGCTCCCCTCATCTTCTTTTCTACGACTCTATTCTTCCTCTTCACCTTCGGTGGTTCCTTATATCGCTAAAATCTCTCGAGATTTCAGGGATCGCGTGTGCCGCTGGGAATATTACGAGATTGCAAGAGGGGTCTTCTGTAGATTTCTCTTCGAGGAAGATCCCCTCTCCTGTCTTCCAGTCCTCTTTATTACACAGACTATACGTAGTTGAGATTGTCCAATGTATTACGACCAACTAAACTCATCGAAATGCATTTACCGGAATCCCCTATGACGTATCGCCAATAATATTTTTTTATCTATGATCCTAAAACAAACGATAGAGCAAAAATATTCAAAAAGACTTATCGAATATATAATAGAAATAATGTATCGTATTCTAGTCTAAACTATATTACGAACGTTTTATCCATTATCTATCTCGCAAACGTTTAGAAGCTTAATTAGCCGGTAGACAGCCCTAACGATCGAAACGAAAGCTTAAGTACTCTTCTCACGTTCCCCTCTGCAGCGAATATAATCCTTCATGGTGTGTGTAACTATACGCGAATGAAACGATCGAATTTGAATTTTTTAGGGGTAGGAAGAAAAATCTCGCCCAATCTCCTCTCTCTCTAATAATCGAATATAAATAAATATTGATTGTTAAAATCAAATGGAGAGATGTATATATATATATATATGTTTAATAAAATGGAAATATGCAGTTTGGCGAGGTAAACATCCACGTCAAAGGAGTAGTAAAGCTCGCAAATTAGCTATCTCACGGAGTTTCTGGCGCGTCGAAATTGGGACGGGCGAGGCTCGTCGAAGGGAACGAGATCCGATGGTGGAGTTAAACGCGAAAACAAGCGTATCCAGCCGCAAGTGCCCTGCGCTACGAGTCATCGCTAATACCCTGCTCCGTGTCACGATACCAGCGAGAATGTGCTCTCTCGTCGATGCGCGCTCGCCCGGTCTATGCCGATGCGCACTATGTTCTCTCTCTCCCTCTCTTCCCTATCTCTTTAGCTCACTCACTCAGAGGCGGCAACGAGAACGATGAAGCGTCGCTCCTGCTGCTAGAGGCACGTATAACAGCTGTATCTCCACCCCGCACTCCTAGTCCTGCTGAAACTTTCAGTAATTACTGTAATTAGTCCAATTAACGGACTCGCTCGAGCGACCTCTCTCTGCATCTCTCTCTGCATCTCTCTGCATCTCTCTGTCTGTTTCTGGCGCCAGCAATACCTACCAACGGTCCTCCCTTTCGCTCTCGACGCCACCGAGACTACGCTCTACCAGCATATTCGCGTCAACGCCCCCACCGACACAACCCCACAACGACGACTGCCTCGTTGGCGATGTGGCTGAAAGCAACACGCTCGGAGTACCAACAATCTACTTTACGGGCTCCGACTCTCTCTTCTCTGTACGTCTACTACCTATCTATGTACCTTCCTATACGCGTATCTCTATGTTTCTCCGTCTATCTCTTCCGTGTCATCTACATCCTCAATGTATTTGTGTGCCAAAGCACATACATCTACCATCTCAGTAGTATTCACAGACCAAAACCCTTCAAACCTCTTCTACACTTCCTCCGGCTGTGACTCTCGGTACGCTAACGGCACACTCTTCTCTTTCTCATTCTGCTTCTCTCTCTCTCTCTCTCTCTCTCTCTCTCTCTTCTTGATACTCGTAATCCCAACAGGAGAACTGTCTCCGCGCGATTCGAGATACACGGTGTACCTTTCAATTTTCACGCCGGAAGGCAAAAGGGATGTTCCCTCGGGAACGGCAAAAGGCGTTTTCGAGTAGTTTCCGGAGCAACGATCTACTCTCTCATTTTTATTTTCTTTTTGTTTTTTTTTCTTTTTATTTTCTTCCTTTTTTTACCTTTCTTTTCTTTTCTACCTTTGTCTATAACTATAACGAATGAGATGTGTAAGGGGTTGAAAATTTTTCGTCCAACAAGTTAACCGTAAAATATGATATACCTACTTAGTAAATTGATAGTTGCACAATGTTCTCTTTCTCTCTGATGGTTCGGAAAATAATTTCTACTTGTTGTTAGGATAAATCGATACAAGGTTAGACGTTCCGAGAACCTAAGTTATTTTCTGAGAGGATGTTTCAACGAGTAAGCGTTTTCCAGAAACGAAGTTTGCAGTGGAAAAATATTGAGAGAAATATACTGTTTGCCGTGCTTTTTAGCGAGAAACAGAGCGATTTCTTTGTTCTCGTGCTTCGAACTCTCTCTCCCTCTCTCTTTCTCTCTCTCTCTCGAATTACGTAACTACCTTTTTTCAAGAAAATTCAGTACACCTAGGATGAAACAACGCAATTAAGGTTAAAACTGTTTGAGAATGAGTAAAGAAACGGACGGCAAATCACGAGTCACCCGTTAGACGACTGGAAAGAGAGAAGATTGTAGTGAAGTGGCAAAGGGGTGGCCTCGGAAAGAGAAATGGCGGAGAGGAAAAGGGAGGAACAGGGTGGTTGAGGTCGCGTTGCCATTAACACCTCCGCCGGTGACGCAGTGTACTTCAAACAAATTAAGCGCGGCCGTAATTGCGTTACGGCTGCGACGCCGAGGAGTCTCTTTCGAGTCTCGGCAACGGCTTCCTCTTTCTCCCTACCCTTCTTTCCCCTCATCGACCACCCCATCCCCCGGTACAGGGAGAAAGAGAGAGGGCGGGTGTTGGCGTGCGCGCGCTTCTCCTCCTCGATATGACGGCGGTTATAAACAAGGGTTGACGAAGAGAGGTGGTGGCGAGAGAAGCCGGCTGACACCCTTCGGGGGTAGTTGTTGGTACTGGAAGGATAAAAGGTTGGCACAAGGTGCTGCCCGCAGCGGTACACACCGAGGAGAGAAAAGGCTTTGAATCTTTCGCGAGCTTGTGCTTATTTTTACGTTCATGTTTTTTACAGACGACAGGGATTCATCCATCCTATAGCTTCTACCAGTGCAGCAGCGGCGCTGTTGCTTGTACCATTGCTGCTGCTGCTGCTGATGATAGCAGAGAGTCAGTAATACGCGCGAAACCTACCGCTCTGATAATCTACGCTCGCCGAGTAATTAAGAGATACGTATATTTTTATGCGTATAAACGTGCCGAGCGATGCTATTACTGTACATGCCTACATACAAATATATCTACGTACCCGGTGTATATCTCTACATAGGTAGGTAGTTTGCGAGGAAATACGTAGCATAATAATGATCCCGTTGATTCGCTAGCACGATAGTTAAAGGATGAAAAATATGGGCTCTGGTTATACAGAATACGTGGAGTACCTACACGAGGACTGGATACACGATTCACGACTGAAAAATATAATTACTTTTTCCGAGCTAATTTCCGTTTATGCGAACCGTGTCCACGGAGAGATGCTTTTTATCGGCGCAACCTGCCATTACCGTTAAATACATTTTCTTCTCCATCCCTAGACAACAAAGTTCGCTCGCTCTTTCTCCCGAGAGAATCATTGTGAAATTGGAAAAAATGTTATTCGGCCCTTCCAACCGTTACCCCCTCCTCCGTCCCATCCCCGTCAGCGTTACGTCGCCTATCCAACTGTTTTCAACATGGAAACTTTATATTCCCGTCCAACGAAAATAATATTTGCTAATGTATCATAAATTGTCGTTAATTCTTTTTTTTTAATGAGTATATATATATTTATATTTATATTTTTTTGTTTTCAAGCGACTACATTTTTATAATCGAATATACGTAAAATCGTGATAAACGTTCTAATATAATGCTTGAAAATGTATATGTAGGGAGATTAAGCATTTATCAAGAAGGATCGAACGCATAAGTTTACTGCTTAACGTTAGCATGTAAAACGATATGAATGTTAACGATGGAATACGACGTTTCGCCTAATGTTAGATTACGACAGACCGAGGCAACTCGTTCGAGCGTGTCGTCGATCGTTATCGAGCGTCAGAGTTATTTCTCATAAACACCGGTATTCGTGGTAAATACAGTTATATCTACTAATATATATATATATATATATCTATATATCCTATCTACCGATTTTGCGTATGTAATACGCATTTTACGTAAGTAGCGGGATCAACTTCGGCATGAATATAACGACACGTAGCAATCGAATTTGACAAGGTGCTGAACGCGCGTTACTTTATGATCGTTATTCCTCGAAAAAATCATGAAATACGTACCTGCCCATTTATATGTGCAATAAATATCAAATTTATTCGCAAAAAAGATAAAGCAGCAAAGTATCCAATAAGGATGTTTATATCTTTTATTTAAAATGCAAGAATTGTATGCATCACCTAATGTTGATCAAATAAATAAATTACTTTTAAGTTAATATTTCAAACTCGAATTTTACCAATATGTAGATACTATGTTCTTTTATTCCTTCCTCCATAAAATTTCTCATTTTTTATAGACAACCTGTATACTTCTTAAATGTAAACTTTCTTTGTTCATAGCAATATCAATTCCAATCACGTTTTTCGAAAGTTAAGAGAAAGAGAAAGAGAGAGAGAGAGGGAGAGAGTATTAAAGACCCTCGGATGCAGGTGCGTGTAGTACCATATCGATCTTACGATCACCGAATGACAAGAAGCTAGTGTTAACGCTAACAGGTGCTTTCTGCGCTAGCTCTCGATGCTCACCCGAAGAGAATACCAATCGGGTTAAAAGGAGGGAATCGATCGGTGGTAAGCCGAGACCGTTAAATATCGACTCGTACGCTCGAATTAATGAGAAAGGGAGAGAAGGTAAGTGCATCCCGAGAAAAACTGCTCGTTCTGAAATTTCACCGAGCCGACGATTTACTTCGCATCTCTCTCTCTCTCTCTCTCTCTCTCTCTTTCTATTTTTCCCTTTTTCCCTCTTCTAGGAAGCCATGTCCTGACGAAGCAGAACACCACCTAATATTCTCTTCGCACGACCCCGCAATCCCGGGCATAAAATATACGTTCGTTCCAATTTCAGACGGGACTCGTGCGAATTCGTGATGACAGCTCATTTCGAATTCCTCGAATAAGCGCGCGCTTTCGCTCGCACGAATGTTTGAAGGAGAGAAAGAAAGAAAGAAAGAAAGAAAAGGGTCCATCGAAGAAAAGGAAAGAAAGAGACGGATGAATGAAGTGGAATGGAAAGGGGAAAGAAAAAATAGAGAAAAAGAAAAAGTAAAAGAAGAGGGAAGATATAAGGAGCAGGATATAAAGACGGAATCCGCGAAGCTCGCTCGTATATTTTAATCAGGAACCTCTGCTACCACCCCTCTCTTTCTTTATCTCCGTCTCATCTCCCTCTCCTCGAGCCCTCTTGTACTCTCGGGCGGAGCCCGAGAGACTTATAAAAGCTGGAGAGAAGAGGACTCGCCGAGGAGAAATGCGGAAGAGAGCGAGATGTAGGAAGAAAGAAAGAAGAACCGAAAGACTCGGAGTGTTCAAGAGAGAGAGAGAGAGAGAGAGGGGAGGGTAAAGGGGAAAGAGAGAGGAGGAGAGAGAACCAAGCCGGATGAAAAGAGCTGAATAACTCCGGGATAAAAGCTGAATAAATCTTTTTATTATGCCCTGTCCCCACGTCTGTTCCGCCTTACTCAACCACCTAGCCCGGGGCTCCGTTCACACGTCCTCCTACCTTTCTTTCTCTAACTCTCTGTTTCTCTCTCTCTCTCCTTCTCGCTTTCTTTTCTTCTTTCATTCCATCCTCGTTCCTCCTACTACATCTTCTCCTCCCCCGTCTCGTCTGCGTATCGCTTCAACCAGCTATCTCCTCGAGGCACTATCCTCCCTTTGCATTTAGTCGTGCCGTTGTAAACTCTCGCGTTTCTCGTTACCCAACCCCTAAATATTCTTACCGAGCGATTTCAAAAAGATAACTACAACGAGGAGCAGATTCTCGCGATTTCGTCGCGACGGATATTGAAAAATAGAAGCGCCCGAGATAAAAGAAATGGGTGGAGGGAGGGTAACGGTTGTTCATCGACGAATAATCTCGTTTCTTTTTATTTCTCTCCTACTCTCTACAATCTCGACATACAGATAAACGGATATGAAAATCGCTGAAACCCATTTTGGCGACGCGCGATTCATCGCGAAAAAGCAACGACTTTTATTTGCGTGTCAGTATATATATATATATGTGTACGGACATNGTTTACGCACACACATCGATCAATCATAATTCCTTTCCGCTATGCGGCCGCAGAATATTCCGAACGAGCTTCCGTATTTTCCGACAGAGGGTAGTAATAATCGTGCGATATACGCGCGGCACGTTTCATTTAGCAAATTGGCAATAAATGGCGATGGGCATAGCACGAAACTCACCCCATAAACACGCTCTGACCCTCTTCCACCTCGTCTATCCCCAACCACCATTCCATCCTTCCTCTTTCCCTTCCTACATCACACGTTTCTGCCTCCCATCACGGAATCTCTCTTTCTCTCTTTTGCGGCGTCAACCCTCGACGAATTAAGTTCCAAAAGGGAGAAGAGAGAGAAAGTTTATGGGGGTTAGTAGCCGATTTCAACCCCTGCCACTGAGATTGGTATCTACCGTAACAAAACCCCTTTTCCCTTTTCACTCCCCCCCTTTTGAACCCTCCTACCTGTCAATCCCTACACTCTCTCTCACTTCTCTCTATACTTTAGCATGCGTGTGTTTGGTCATGACCAACGACTAGGAGAACGGCGACGACGTATCAGCCTTTCGTCGAGGGTAACTTGCCTCGAAGGGTGAGACAGAAAGATCGTCGACGTTCAACGAGAAATGCGTGTGTATGTGCGAAAGTGTGTGTGTAAGGTATACACAAATACATACGTGTACGAAACTAGTGAGTTGCCCGCCTGCGGGTATGTAACACGCGATCGTCAAACCCAAAGCCATAAACGTAAACAAGGGTTGTTAGAACGGCCTCAGGGCGAGAGGAGGCACTTACAATCAGGACTAAATATTTTGCACCCTCCGTCAGTGGTTCTCAAACTTCTTGACTTCTACTTACTCTCCATTATAATATCAAATCGTGATACGAATAAATATACGATAGAGAAACGACGAATCACGAAGCATAACACGCGCAAATTGCACTTCGGTTAATATTTCAAATATTTCTCGCAATCCTTCTCGATAACTAATAACTTCGTCTTAAAGAACGTTTAATAATGGCGCATGCGCGCAATTCAATAGAGAAAGAACACTAGCATATTCAAAAAAAGATGCTAAAAGAGATGCGAATGATAAGAGAGGGTGGAAGTGGGGATGTGTTGGCACGAAAAAAGGGTATGAGAGGGTGAAAGAAAGAGAGGAGGAAGAAAACTGTTGATTTGCGTGTCGGTTAAACCAACGAAATTACTTTGTGCAATCAGCAGAACCAGCAGCAGAGCCATCCCCTCTTACCCCCACCCGGCCGCCCGCCTTTACCTATACCACTATACAGCAAATTAGCAACGCTGCGAATATTGACATTTTTATCTATAGCCCACTCACTCTGTTCGTCCTCCGAGCGTTTCTCGATTTCAATCGTTCGTCTATTACATTTGCGCATCAAAACGCGCTCGAACGGCATTGACCCCTCTGTGTACCTCGGTGAACGCGAACGTCGAGACGGAGAACAAACGGAACGCTGGATTTCAACGTTCCCACTGGAACATCCCACTCTTTTTCCTTCTCTTTTTCTCTCTTTCTCTCTCACACACACAAGCACGCACACTATTTTCTTTCCTCTTGGATTTTTCATAAGCATGTTTCGTCGATGCCCACAGGGGATTAAAACAAAATGAGTAACGGAAGCTCTCTGACTTTTAGTTCTCCAACATCGAAAAAGAAAAAGAAATCGATCATCCTCGAGAAGCCGGATATCTCGGAAAACTAATTTCATTGCCAACAGAAGCCCATGTTGCTACCTTTACTCGCTCCCTGGTTTACTCGCCGGTTTACTTGCCGTTACGCGCTAAACGTTCAACCGAACGTAATTTTCTCGAACAAGCGATTCTCCACTCAATCGAATTTTCTCGAAATCACGTTCACCTTTGTTGCTCCGATTCAAATTCTATATGGCACAAAATGGATTGGTTTTATCGATAATTACTGAGAAAATAATTATTGTCTCTTATTAACATTTATGACATAATCGAAGTATCACAATCTTAAAAAGATAATAATTATTCGTGTTAAAATCATCTATCCGTGAAAATCGATAAATATTAGTGAAATAATTCCAGACTGCGATAAGTAATCAACTTAGCCAATCTAACGGCGAGTACTCTTTTCTCCGTGGAATTTTCTTTGAAAAAAAGATTTTTAATATCGATGTCGACGGTGTAAAATGAACGAGATAAGAATACCCCCCTCTCCCCTCTGTTTACCCCTTCTTCCTTCCTCGTTTTACTTAACCAAAACGCAGAGCTTTTCTGCTAACACGATATTTTCGTCCCCCATTGCAAACCGTTTCGTCGTTGACAGCTTACGATCTCGCATCTACAGTTGCTTTCTATCTCTCTCTTTCTCTCTGTAGTTTCTCTCCGGGGACACGTCGCGAATTCGTAGCAGTACCACCATCAGCATCAACCGCTACGACGAGAGGAGCACTTTTCGCTCTTCTCACCCTACCAGCATTCTCGACGGGATGCGCGCGACAACGAGACAACGACGACGACGACTACGACAACTACTACGCGATGCCTAGTAGAAAGCAAGAAGAAGAAAGGGAGAAAGGGTGAAAGGGAGAAAGAGGGAGTGAGAGAGTACAACGTCGCCATAACATTAATCCCGAAAGTCTCGACGAGCGCTCTTGGGAGCTCTTCGAAGCGCAAAGTGTCACGAACGTGTCAGCTCCGACACTCTCCTGCGAGCTAGCGAAGTGAGGAAGCGAGCTTCCGTGTGTTAGTTCGCATACGAGCGAACGAGTAGCAGCGTGTACATTCAGCGTGCAAAGCGCAAATAGACGACGATGCTGCGACGGCAGGAACGCTGCCATGTAGTCGAGACGCGCGTGAAAGAGTAAGAGAGAGAGAGAGAGAGAGAGTGAGAGTGAGCAAGGCCAAGGGGCGTTTGCCCCGTCGAAGATCAAAGGAACGACACGATAGCGCCGTTGAATAGTGCAGTGGTTTTACGGAACACGTCGACGAACGGGTGGATAGGGATGAAAGAGCAAGCGAGAGAGAGTGGTTAGGGGGTGGTGGTTCCTAGGGGATGAAACGGCAGTATTACGCGCGTACCAACCTATTCCTCAACGGCAAAAGGGATTTAAAAGTAAACGCGCCTACCGTCTGCCGACGCGTTCAACGTTGACGTCGAAAAGCAACGACACTCTCTCTCTCTTTCTCTTTCTCTCTTTCTCTTTCTCTTGCTCTTGTACTTCTCTTTGCACTTTTTCCTTTGATCAAAACGATCATCTATGAGAACGAGTATAGAGAGACTCGTAGGAGCTGTTTTGTCACGTTCCCTCGCATACGAAGCTCCTATGTTTCTTTTAAGGGAATCATAGTTCATCTCGATCAAACTAAGCATTATTTTCTCTTCTAAGCGATAAGTCGATTTGTTTTTTATATTACAATTTATTTATATATAATATCTTACGTAAATATGGTAGAAAGGTACGTAAATTTTCATTTCGTACTTCATCTTTTGACGATTTTTTTAATCGAATGTTGAAGTTTCGAAAAGGTTGAATGTACTTAGGTTACATACATAAAAGAATCCGACGTCGCATTAACGTCTATTTGTAAGAGCCATTTGTCTTGGGGGAAAAAAGTATTAAGGTAATAACGGTACCGCGGTAGGATAAATTTATCAGGTTCATAAATTCAACGAAATTAAACCGCGAAAGGAAAACCCTGATATACGACTCGCGTAATCGCGAATACGTTTTACGAGTCGAGACGTTTCGTACGACTTTTCATCGTCACTAGAATAGGTAACATACTTGCTGAGATTCCTAGTCGCGGTTTAAACGAATTCACGCTCGAATAATTTCCATTCTTTTTTCTTTTATTTTTTTAACATCTCGATAGAAGAAAATTTTTTATTACGCATTTGATTATATAAAAGATATGTTTATCAAGAATATTATACGTGGAATTAAAGAAGCCGAACGTAATGCTATTTATGTATGTACATACATGTATGTATTGAAACGTCAATAAAGAAAAGTAGAAAATAGAGTCACGTGTCTGGAAGAAACCTTTGTAGATATTCTCAAAGGAAATAGAGAAATATCCGCTCCTCGAATGCCGTCCTACTTTTTCTCCTTTTTCCGTCGCATTCTGTAGAAAACTACAAGAGATATCAAAGAACGGAACATCGAGTTCTTAAGATCAGCAACATTCTATTTCTACGTATGGTCGCTTACAATGCTTACTTAAAACCATTGACATGAGTTTCAACACAATTGAAAAGAAAAAAATAGTCATTGCAAAGTTATTAATGTATATATATATATATATATAAAGAGTTTATTATTAGTATTATTAGATCGAATAAACAAATGTAGTGCTCTGAAAACAAAGTTTATTCGTTAACTATTTACAGATTTTCTGTACATTTAAACGTTGACCTTTTTTATATACAAATTTTACCTGAAAACAAAGTAACGACACTAAAAGCCTATTCTTTTCAAACTCTCTTTTCAAATAATTAACGGATAGTAATAATGTATTTAACAAATAAAGTAATTATAATAAAAATAAAAAATAAAATAAAGTATAGTGTTCGAGCGATGTGTCAACGTTGCGACATTTTCAAATCTTCTCTAACTGTCTATCCGTCTAAGAGATTATATTCTTTTTACATATACATATATATAAATGAATGCTTGTATGTTGTATGGTATGCATTCGTAAACTATTCATCCGAAATGTTACTGAGTTGTTTTTCACACCCCCAATAAGGTTTTTTTTGTAAAGGTTTAATTATTTTATAATACAATAATTCTTTAAGGTGTTTTTAATAATTATTGATAAAACAGAGAAAAGAGTAGATACTAAAAAGAGAGAGAGAGAGTGAGCGAGTGTATATTTGCGTCTAATAAAAAACAAGGAACTATGAATGCTTGGCTATGTGCGTGTGTTTAGACAGAGAGTCGAGACGCGTTTGTATATAAAAAAAAATACTTGAGTGTGTGTCTAAAAAATAAATAAAAAAAGAGAACTTGCAGAGATGCAGTTGATTATGCATCATTATGAAATAAATCTGACACGAGATCATATTTTAAATTCCTTCAGTTCTATGGATGCAACGAAAGTTATTTGTATGAATTATGGACGCATATATACAGTGTCTATTTAAAAAATTTTACAACGTTACAATTACTTATTATATTTTCTATCGAAAATTATTGATATAATATGTTTAACACTAAACTTACCACGCGTAGTCAAATGTGAAAAACATTAAAAATGATTATTAGATTACTTAAGATGTACTTTATCCTTATATCCAATACTGCATATCCATATCTATAACTGCACTGTATCCATATATGCACTGCACACACTCACTCACATATGCATATCACTTGCATAGAAAGAACACACGTGATGCGAAATAAATGATATGCTTTAAATAATATCCTTGTTATTCCTTCCGACGCTCGAAGAAGACTAACGATTATTGTGAAAAGTAGTTACGAATAAATTCGAAAGTTACCGAACATACACGAAAGTCAAATACAAATCTAACGACAAAATGACAACGTTCGATTGTTGACACCGGCCGAAGAGAGACAAAGAGTAGCGAACGTAAACAAAACATTGAACGCTCAACTAAGTCGGTAGTTAAGGAATTTTTTTCTGTGTATTTCATATATAACGAATTTCTTGGAATTCACCGAAAGATAGAAACAGTACAGATGTTGAGCTCGTTTGACTCGAACGTACGCCTTCGCCTATCTTTCTCTCAGCTGATCTACTTTTGTACCGATGACCTACTTTTCTTACCAGTGACCTATATTTTAACAGATGTTTTCTATTTCTAAATGGTAAATTTTTCTTTTATTTCTTCATATTTAAATAATAAATAAGTAAATTTATGTATATATCGATTATATTAAATTAAAACTATTTAAAAATAATTGTTTAATGTATCTGAAATTTTGTATAAACTTAATTGCAATACATATACAAATTAAAAATTACAGAATATCCTATTTCTTTCTTTAAAATGTTACTTTCGCTAAAGTATATTGTATAATGCATAATTAGATTGTGAGGTAGGGAGTTCGAGTGGCATTACACGTCATGCCGGGTAATTGCTAGTTAATATATATTTTACACTTATATTTTTTTGGTTAGAAGCTTGACATATTTTGAATCATTATTAACGAATAGTTTTTGTTAAATATGAATAATAATTTATCATTATTTTAAATAGAGAAAAAAAGTCTCTTATACGCTGATATTTTATTTGAAATACTGTTTAAATTAATGGCAGGTATTTTTTTGTATGCCTTTTTCATGACTTACATAACATAAATTGCGTTCAAACTATATATACATTACCTTAATATTCTTTTCGAGAATATCGATTGTAAAAAGAAAGCTTAACATACGTTGTGTTGACAAGAACACCCGCTCTGGCTTGTTGGGCTCATTTCCGGGTGGGGGGGAGAGAGGAAAATCCTGTAGTAGGTACCTACAGTCCGTCTTTACACCCACATTACCTACGAACTCGGGTTCGAGCTTGAACGAGAAAAAAAACTACTTCTCGGAGCTCCTCTAACCTCCTCTTTCTATTCCGTGCAATGCACAAAAGTTTTGCGAGCGTGCACAAGCGCGCACATGAAGAAGCCAAGTTGTATATGGTGTATGAACTACCTTCGACGCTAAGAATATTGTGACTCGGTGATTCAGAACTCAGTTTCGACTATGCATTTCGTGATTCTTTGAAAAAAATCTCGGTTCAAACGAGATTAACGATTTTTCTGGAGTAAACCAACTCGTTCCCGTTATATCATCCCTCTATTTCAATCTGGAAAATCAATTTATTACAAATGTTTTTCGAAATAAGAGAACACATAGTATACATCTGTTAATGAGATAATTAAAATTGATATATCGACAAAGCTAATTAAGCATATTATACATCTTTCTCTCTCTGCGTATTATAATATTCATAAAACAAATGTTGTCCTCGTACTTTACCCCACCGTTAGACAAATCCAAGAATATGTATTACCTACATAGGTCGATCGAACAACACAATCGCGTGTACGAAATATTAGACGTTTCAGGGATTGCACTGTAGGCACGGAATGAGTGAGTGCAAAGCGTGAATAATATCACTCTCCTTCTCTCTTTGCACGTTCTTTCTTTTTTACCCTTCTTGAGCGTAGAAATGCGCCGGTGAAATATTACCGGTGCCTCCTTTGAAAACGGGCTTCTGTTGTCGAGCGGGCTGCGCTTTCCGTTTGTGCGGGACAAAGGGTAGGAAGAAAGAAAAAAGGAAGAATTGAGGAGGAATAAAATGGGCAAAAGCAAAGAGGGAGAAAGAGAAAAAAGTAAGGGGGTGGGAGGAAGGGAGGGAGAGAAACGTAAAGATGAGGGAATGAGAGAAAAACAAGAGAAAGGCGCCGGGAGGAAAAGTCGCGGTGAAGGGTAAAATTGTTAAAGGCTAACGAACTAACGCCCTTTGACTTCTTTTCTTCTCGAAGCCGAATAGATCCTTCGAATACTCTGCTTGGAAGTCGAGTTTACCCTTTACCCCTCCTTGCAGTCTCCTTCTTTTCTCCGTTTCCCGTTTCGCTCGAATAATGAAAGCAACGCGTTGTAATAGCCAGCCAGCTAGTAATTGCGACGCAATTATTTCGTAATATCGTCGACTACGACTACGATGACGAGGACGAGGACGACGACGAAGATGACGACGACGAGGAAGGACGAGAACGATGATGATGGGGAAAACGAAAAGGACGCGAGAGGGTGGTCGGGGATATCGTCGCCCAACGATAATTATAATTATATACCGGCAAAGGCAGAGAAAGATGCGCTGGTTGCTCCTTTTAAAATCCCTCCTTTCCAATGGCCAAGTCGTATATCATCATCGTTGCCATAGTCATTATCGTCATCAACGTGAACGATAACTATGGAAAAAGATATGCAAAAATCACCATCGATCCAAAGAAGAAAAAATCTTTCCTCTTAACGATCTCTCGTCGACACTTTACGAGTCTACTCGCGTAATAATACTCCGATAAAAACATGCATCTACGTATGCATCTATTTATGTACAGTGTCACGTTAAAACTTTGTAACTGATTATACGAATCGGACTGTGATATTAAAAAAATAAATAAGTGGATTAAATCTGAACTGCGAATGAAACTCATTGGATTTGCCAGAAGTTATTTAGAGGCACGATTTAATATTAAATTCTTACTTTGGGTTGGCGGTTTAAGAAATTAATTTAACAAGTGTGCGTATACTAGCAGTTAAAGGATCTCCAATAAGAAAGGGATATCGATGTAATACATAGTAGCCACGCGTATCCGACTAACGACTAATCCTTGCGATTAGATTTGATCCGCGAGAACGTGTTTTTCGTCGAGTGTGACCCTGGGGAATGTTAAAAGAGACTTCGTTTGTAGAAAGGGAAGGGGATCGACGCCGGTGGCGTCGATGCTTTATGAGTTTAGAAAAGGGGACCCAGAGCGCGTCCCTTCGAATCAACAGCTTTGGGAAAGTAACAAATACGGCCGCCGTTGTTCGAGCCCGTAAACAATAGCCACGAAAAGGGGATTTGCGTGAAAGGTTAATATTCCTCCGGGAAAGGGAAAGAAGGAAGGGGACAGGGAAGGGATCGCTTTCTAAAGAACGTTTTTGTCCTTTCCATAAATTCATTAGGTTAATCCTGAAGGAACGCGACGATTCTAACACGTTCGAACCATTATACGAGGAAGGGACAATCATCGTCTGTATAAATTTGCACGAGACGAACACTATCCGAGTGGATCCTCTACGACGATAAGTAAATATACTATAGTCTCTCACCATCGAAGAAAGGAAAGATAGGAAAAGTCAAGGCTACTCATCTTTTCACGTCACCGAACGTTTCAAACAGAAAGAAAAATTTTCTCTCTCTCTCTCTCTCTCTCTCTCTCTCTCTCTCTCTCTCTTTCTCTCTTTCTATTCTTAAAGTTAAACTCGTCATTGGTCGTTCGACCTCAATTCGAAGACCCGATCGTTCCAACTATTATAGAATATTCGCTTTGATCAAATTTATTAATCGAAACGTCATCGACTAACCGCACCAGCTTCTACCCGAACAATTACGTCAGTATAGGAGCGAACTCTAGATGTTATTATCTATACCTACCTTGCTACCACCGTCTTCTATTACGCGCCCAGAAGCGTCGAACAACTTTTGATAGTTTAATGAGCCACGTCGGTGAAGTTTTTAATGGAGGAACCAAACGGGGACGAGTACGAACAGCCGTTAGGTATATATCGGAAGGAAACGCAATGACAGACGGTTCATCTTCTCTAAAGTGAAGCGAACTAACATAAGTCGCTCAAGTTGAACGACCCCCTTTACCTTGGCTCTAGTTATTCCATTTTTAAACCCTCTATGATTCTTATCGTAGTATTTCTTTTTAATTTAAATATTTTTCCTCTTTTTGATAATCCAATAAAATTCGAGACACCGAGTAGATATATATATATATACATATAGATCAATGTTACCCGTAAATGAAATTATCGTATCGCTTCGCCGATAAAACTTCTAGCATTAATTAGCGTCGTTAGCCGCGCATAAAGTTCGTGCATTCGATAAACCAACGAAGAGATAATATATGCAGTCGCGCGAACTCGGATTTCCCAGATTTTGAAGCGAATTTAAAATCGATATAATTCCATTTCGACGTTAAATATTAGCGATGCGTTAACGATCACCGAATATTTCGCCATTACATTAATCGTCGTTTATCGTTACGACTCAGATATTACTAATACCAACCATATTTTTTTACCATCATCTCATTAATATACTCTTGCTTAAAGTTAAATTCCTTTAACTAGAAAAACAAGATTATAACTATTAATTTATCATTCGCTATAATTATCTTGTTTACTGAAACGGAACATTACGAAGGATTAAATATCAATCGCGCAATTATTTATCTACTTTATAATAAAAATGATAAAATTCTAAGAAGATAATCCATTTTTATTAGTTCATATTCATGATGTGACATCACCGGGAAGAAAACATAAGCAAATATTCGTGACTTTTTTCCTGTTCGCGTAAAACTCGTAAATCTTGACTACTTTACTATCCGAAGAAGTTTTTCAATGTTGGCTCATAACTCAGGATTCAAAGATTCTAACGTGAAATTTCTTGAGGCACGAAGTGTAGTTCGATAAAGAGGACACACACGGCTATGTAAGAGACACAAGTCGGATAAAAGATGGCAACGTGTTGGAAAGGACGTTGTCGTTCGAAGAAAGCATGAAAGTTTGAACGAAAAGCGACTGGTATCTACAGGGAGCTCCAATAACTGCTAACGCTTTGGGATATTCAATATCTTTATCTAAACTGAAAGGACTATGATACAATTACCAAGAGATTATCTTGAATATGTCTATAGATATTAAAATATTATATGTTTACAGATGATTAAAATAAACATTTGTTTCCCCAATTTTTAGTATTTAGAAAAAAAATACGTAAGGTGATAATAGTTATTGGATCACACTGTATATACATAGATAAGGTATATATATATCTTGGTGGCTGCTTAACTACCTTTACCGATTTATTCATAGGTAGAGTCGCCGGGACGACTAGAAGGTTCGAGGACGGCGATCTATAAGGGTATATATCCATAGTACATAGTGAATACATACATACGTTCTTGCTCGTAATGCAGAAAACTTTCACGCGACTGAGAAATATTTTATGGCGAACATCGAAAGAGAGAGACCGAGAGAGAGAGAGAGAAAGAAAGTAAGTATGATACCCTATCGATCGTCGGTTGGCATTTTGGTCGCACCATTAGTAGCGGTGCATTCAAAGAAGGAAGCGATATCACACGCGAACGGCTCTGCATGAAGCTTACAAAACTTCAAATTGATATCACGACCGATGGTAGTTGTGGTGGATTTAAAAAATAATACCTACTCGAACCGATTGTATTCTCTCCAAGTTATAAACTTCTTCTTCTTCTTCTTCTTCGACAACGACGACGACGATGACGACGTCGACTCAGTAAAAATTGTTAAATAATAAAAGGTAGGAAAATGTACCGAAGGTATATACCATCGTGTAACCTCATTCGCACATCAATACTTAAATATCTTGCAGTGTACAAGGCAAGATTCAACAAAAACCGATACGATCTAAACAATTTATCTAATCTATTACATGTGGTGAGGTCTTTTGATTGATATATTCCACGATAATAAATAAAGAAAAATTTGAGAAAGAGACAAATATCGTAATAATTTTTATATTTCGGTTTAGTGAATTCATCATTAGTCACATCGGAACGTTTCAATTTTTGTTTCCCGACAATAAAGTCTCTTACCTTTCGTAAATGAAAAATACGAGGTAAACGAAAAGAAAGAAAGTAACAGAGAGTAGAGAAAAGGGGGAGAAAAGGGGGAGAAAGAGAGAAGAAAAAGGGCCAAAAATAAGGTGCAGAAAGTACGAAACGGGACACATTATGCCGGTCGGTGCGTAATCGCTGTCGGGGGTCGCACCCTCCCTTGATATAGAACGGCCCTCAGAGCTCGTCCTCTTTAAACATCCCTTTCAGTTCCCTCGCGAACCTAGCTACGGTGTGAAAGCCACTGTCGTAAAACCGCACACTTAATTTGCCTTGCAAAATTCACTACTTCTCTCTTTCTCTCTCTCTCCATCGCAGCTTTTCTCATTGCTACCCTTTTCCCCGTGCCCTTATTCTCGCGTGCTCGTTCTACGAGACCAAGAAGGGTCCAAATAGAGAGAAGGAGAGGCAAATTTTTCCTCCCTTTTTCTTCTTTCTCGAATAAGGTTTCTTTCGGGAGCTAGATCAGCGAGTAGGGAATGAGAAAAAAAAGAGAAGGAAGAGAATCGAATCGACTTGCCAGAAGCAGTAGGGAGAGAGAGAGAAAGAGAGAGAGAGAGAAAAGTACGGTGGAAGAAAAGTGTGCTTAAAATATTAACGCCAGAGGCGCTCCGCGAGGTAGGGTGCAGCGTTCTTTGTTCCACGTCACTGGTAGAGAATATGAAGAGTAGAGAAAGAAAAAAATAAAGAAAGAAAGAAAGAGAGAGAGATAAAGAGGAACAAGAGGGTGTAGCGTGAAAGAGGACTGAGCAAACAGCCGGCAGCGACGACGCTAACTCTCTCGCTCTTTTCTACCCGGCATTTATCCACTCGCACCCTCTCCCTCCCTACCCAACGTCAGACTGTCCTGCAAAATAATATATGAAATACACGGCACGTCGAGCGTTTTCCAGCTCGCTCTACGAAAACTTTCTTCCCGCTGTTCCTTCCGCAGTGAGGGTTCACTTCACCTAGGTCTTTCTACTCTCTCAACAGAAAGAAAGAAAGAAAGAAAGAAAGAAAAGAAGGGAGGAAGAAAGAACAGAAAGAAGGAATAAGAAAGAGAAGAACCGAGAAGGATGCTAATGAAAAATCTTGAATTTTCCATGAAGGAATTACTGCTCCCCTTCCATAATTCTCAAGACTACGAATCTATTCTATAGTGTAGTATGTATAAGTATACATATAATAGCACATATGAACAGTATTACACAATTAAATATTTTTAATGAACAAATTATTATTCCACTATTATTTTGAAAGAATTTTAATTAAGAAGTATTCAACCCTATATATGTTATGTAAATATATAATACGTATGTATGCATATATATGCGTGATTGGCTAGAACGTAGCTACGTTTCTGGTCTAATAAAAGCCAAGCGTTTCTCCGCTCACCGAAATGGAAAACCAAAATTTTACCATCTCGAACGTTTGTTTCCTCCAGAGGTCAGCGAACGAATTATGATTCTATGAGCCTTTTCACGATTTCCGGCGGGTCGAATCGTGATACGAATTTTTATCACGCGCGCACGATGATTCGTCGGCGAAAAAGAAGGTACGAGCCTTTTTCCTTTTTTTTTCTTTCTTTATTTTCCATTCGATGAAAGAAAAGAGAGAAATCAATATTCCTCCTTTCTTTACCGCACACATGTTTTCTTTAGATAAATGGCTGCAAGCGATGAAAGGAAATAGAAGAAAAATAAAATGCATTAAAAACCTGATACTCGTAAAATAAAAAAAACTGAACGCTTAATGTATTGTAATGCGATATTATAAAAAGTAACTGCGGAATTGGTAATTACTTACAAATTGAAGGATCCGATAAATTTTGATAGCTATAAAATCATATAAGACGTGAACAAGAATAACGGAATGTAACCAAAATAGAACCTATAGCATATATATATAAGTATGTAATGCAAATGCAGTAGGTGGTACTCAAACTTTCATCCGGTAGCGTAGTACTAAATACATTATGTATATAAAATGTAAAAAAATACAATAGTAAAGGTCCTAGAAGGTTTGGAAAAAAGCAAGAATAGTCAGGATAGATAATGAAAGGGGAAAGAGAAAAAAAAAAAGATAAAGACAAATAGAAGAAACCTTCTCGTTTTTGCGGTCGAACGAGTAGATATTCGTGAAAATCGGGAAAAAAGAAGTAAAAGTAAGTAGCAAGAAACATGAAGAAAGAAAGATAGAACGGGAGGAGAAGTAGGTAGAAAGAGGAGGTAGTACTGGTAGGAAACAAGAGGTCCGCTTCGATAAACATTGCGTGTAGAAGAACAATCGTGGCTTGGTGGGTCGTACAACACATACACGAAAGCACATACACATACCCATACACAAAGGAGTATATGCTCGCTCAGAAACGGAAGAGACGTAGTCCACGAGACGACACAAGCTAACTTTATCTCTCACCCTCTCTTAGTTTCTCTCAGTTTCTCTCTCTCCCTTTCTCTCTCTCTCTCTCTCAATCTCTTTCTCTGTAGAAGCGGACGTAGTGGAAGGCGGACACTCGGAGGCAGGCACGAAATATTTGAGTTGCTCGGCAAACACGTAAATGTAAACGCGGCGTTTACATTGTCGTTTACTTTTCTCTCCCTCGACAAGCCTCTAACGAGGAGAGAGAGAGGCGAGAAGAGAAGAGAAGAGAATAGAACGAGAAAGAGAGAGAGAGAGAGAGAGAAGAGTTTCGCTGGAGGCGAAGGTGGAGACGGAGGAGGTCGGATGGAGAAACTCGGAATGGAGGTGTAGACGTTGACGACGGTGTATATAGGTGTAGGTAGAGATTGTGAATGTATTGTGTGTACTAGCGTTTCATAGTAGTACCGTCGCTGTTGCACTGCTGGTTCTGTCGCTTGTGGTGGTGATGGTGGCGGTGGAAGTAGTCGAGTCGACTAACCGTCGGGCAAATATTGACCGAGCGGGATATTGCTCCCAATGCTTGTTTGTTTATTTCAATACCCGTGACCGATGGGCTTGATGGAGGGGTTTGTGTGTACAAGCTGAAAGATAGAAAAAGAGAGAGAGAGAGAGAGTGAGAGAGAGAGAGAGAAAGGGATGAAAGAAAACACACATATACCCAGAGTTTACGCACGCGCGACCGAGAAGATGCAAACTAGAAGCTTCAGCGAAATAGAAAAAGAGATGAGCGAACGAGCGTGGAAACTATTTATAACACATCAGTCCTCCTTTCCTCCGATGTGTTCCCGTTGCCCTGCACTTCTTGCTGATTTTCTCCAGAGTCATTAGGTTCTATATGCGTTTTAAACAACACCGCGATAAACGCTTTAAAACCCTCAACAATTTATACATTCTCTCTTTATTATCCGTACGAATCGTGAGATATTTTGTAGAAATAGAAACAAACGCGACTCGTTAGCGTCAAAGTTTATAATTTTTTTTTTATCAAATTCTAAATAAGAAAATATGTTGATACAGAGAAACGATGCACGGATTCTCTTTTGATTATCAATTTAAAAACTTAAATATATACATCAGACCGGATGTAATCCGGATACTGATTCGTTTATAACCGATCGAATGATTTTTGTATCGGCCATTGTTATCGTAACTTCGTAGATAAGCAAGACCATGGATTTTACCCTAAAGTGACTCTTTTTATCTTTCTCTATTTTTCTCCAACTATTTTATCTGTTGCTTCGTTTAAACGACTTTTTTCTCGGGCTTCGTATCAAGAATTTATGCAGAAAACGTAAAGCGTCGATCTCAAGGTCTTGTGTCGAAATTCTTATCGATCGATTACTGCAAAGTAAGAAATAAATAACGCAAGAAATAGTCATCGCAGTAAAAAAGGATTTTCCTCTTTCGAAAAATAAGTATGCCTAAATTTCGTGTAATCTTACAAAAGTATATGTATGTGTGGGAAGAAATACATGTAGGTAGTTGACACGTATGTGTAGAGTATGTACGAGAACGTGGAAACACGAGGACGTCCCACGTGGCACTGCACGTCCATCGCGTGCGTTTCTCTCTCCTCTACCCCTCCACCCCTTTCAATTTCTCTCTCTCTCTCTCTCTCTCTCTCTCTTGTACGAATAGAACACGCACGTGTACCGAAGCACGTTGTCGGTGGCGCCGACGGCGACCAATGGTAATCACGCGGACACCTTGTAAACCCATTTGACGTCGGACCAACAGAAACAATTAAGCTTAATTAATAACTGCTAATCCGCAAAGCCGCTACCGACACGTAACAGATCGCTCCCGTTTTAACCCTCGCTCTCCTCCTCTGCCTCCCTGCTACTTCCTTCCTTCCTTCATCCTCTAGATATGTATATATACATATATATACGTGTTGGCGATGTAAGCGTGGGTGTACCTACGTTAACTCGACCGACCCGTGTCTCCGTGTAATCTCGTTAATCACCACGTCGATTCGTTGCGGTGCTCTCTGCGATTTTCCTTACCGAGATATTCGATGTCTTTCCTCCTTCATGATAGAGAAATTCTTGCGGTTTGCAAGAAATACTTGGTAACATCGCGATACTACCTAATTCAACATTTAGTTCATTTTTCTTGATCTCTTTTTTTATGCGAAATTAATTGAAATAAAATTGAAAAAAATGTTAACAGAGGTTGAATCGATTTACAGGAATGAATCGTTTTATTAATCGATCCTATTCTCATTGTGGATTTATTTTCTTGATTTTTCTCGTCAAGCAAAGTAGGAAATATGTAACCTAAGCGAATTTGAGCATCACTGGTCGGGCACTCGATTACGTCAGTTAGTAGCGATCGCAGCTCAATTCTGGCAATGAGCTAGGAGGCAAGCTTCTCTCTATTCCCCTATTTCCCTCCTCCGTAAGCTCGGTAGAAAGGTAACACACCTTTACCACCTCGCGAGGATGCTCACCCTCCATAGTTATGTTCTCTCCTTCTCTCTCTCTCTCTCTCTCTCTCTCTCTATCTCTCTTGTTCACCCTCTCTTTCTCGTGCAGTGCATACTCGACGACCCCTTCCTTCCTATTGCTCGCGAGTACGCGACGTGGCTTCGAGGCACTAAACGTAATTAAACGGATAGTTTCCGCATTAGCCGCGATTGGATAATCATTCATCGATTATCTCGAAAGCGTAGAACTGGACAATGAGCGACAACACGACGCAATACAGGGCACATGTGCGTAATCGATAGAAAACATTGATTATCCTTTAGCGAGTTTACTTTTTTATCATTTGAATAAATAAGACATTGTATATCTCGGAAAAGGTGCACTTATATCATATACATCTATTTGTAACACTCGATTATAAACGTTTATTACGGAATAAATTAAAAACGATTCCTTGAGGTTAAAATTATCATCATTTTCTCGGTCTATAAGCAATTACTTCCCATAGTAAGGAGTGGAAAAAAAAAGTTAAGAATATTTCTAAGAAGATTGCATGTAAGAGAGTCGTCTCGAGAGTTGGCTACATAGACACTGCGTTATCGTGGGTGGAAAATGGCGTAAAGGAGGTTTCTCGGTACGACGATCCAATTACAATGTTGGTAGCGAAACGATTTGTTCGGACTTTGCTTGTAGGCATCGTTTGCATAAGCGACGCATATCTAAAGCGAAAAGAACTCGTGGGTGAAATGGACGGAGCCCGATAGCGTGTCTTTCAAGAAAAACGCTTTGGAAAGTTTCTCAGGAAGAAAAAAAGAAAATAAGGAGGAGGAAGAAGAAGAAGAAGAAGAAGAAGACGTTACACACGTTGGTCTCAGCAACAGGATTGCCTTTGCGTGTCGAATGGAATAACTCTTGTGCGTGCGTGAGAAAGATCGATCTCGAACGCGTTTGCGAGCTTTCCAGTTTCTGTGGATAGACCCACGCGTTATGTAAAAGATTACCCTACCTTTTTTTTTCTTTTTTCTCTCTCCCGTCTTTCAATTTCTCTTTTCTCTTTTAATGTTCCTTCATTTCGTTCTCTTCTTTCATGAATTATGTAAGAACACGGCGGTGCTCTGTAATTAATTTCCAAGTTGGACTTTTCGTGACGATCCTACCGAAAGAATCGGGACCCCTTCTTCTCCGCATATATTTGTCTTCTTTCATTATTATTTCTCTTCGACTTTTCCTCGATTATCATCCTCTTCGTTTAGGAGGAAGAACGATTTTCCCTATTTAAAACGAACCTCCCCAGGCACGCGCTCATTTCTATGTTAATCTTCGATCGAATACTCTTGATCGTTGTATGATATAAAGAAATGTTTAAGAACAGTATATATATATATGCGAAAGATTAAATCATGTTATACCGAATAAAGGAACATTTTTTATCAGCCCGTCGTTAACGAGAAAATAATCCAAGCCGGTCACGTACCCGTGTACCAACTCGGTATAAAGAAATAAATAAAGTCAGAAATGAAAAATGCGTAAGGAACATTTAAATAGATGACATCTTGGATATGTAGGCAAACAAAAAAAAAACAAAAAAAATTAGGATCATATAAAAGAAGATCGAATCGATAATGTTCTTTTAATTAAGAACAAACTTAAAAAAAGGATACATTTTTAGCAAAAAAAAAAACTACCTATTACTCGATCGAAAAATCGTTCGACGCGATAAGCGGATCGCACGATTTCACCCGAGTCGAATTCCACGAAAGCAACGAATTTCACGACGGGAGAAGATTCTTTTTGTCTGCGAACGTTTCTCGCGCGTAACTTAATATTCCGTGCTCGTAGGTAAGAAACACACATACCTACGTTACAAACATACACACACACATACATACGTGCAAATCACATAACGATTGGAGAATGTAAAAACGTCGCTGACGATGTAAAAGATGCGATCTCGATCGCGCGCGTTCGTCTGGCCCGGTTATATCGTATCTGGAATGCGTGAAGAAGAAAAAGAATAGGAGAAGAACGGTAGAGAGAGAGGTGAAGTGAGGAAAGAGAGAAGGAACGGCGAAAATGGTGCTGCTCCTCATACTTCGTAAATTCTCAGCATACTCTTCTGCTCCTTCCTTCGGAGAATTCTGAAATACTCCCTTTTTTTTTTCTTTTTCTCTCATTTTTCCCCACCCCTCTCTTAAGGATCGTACGACGAAACGTTTTCGCGTGAGAAAATGCTCCGAGCTTTAGCCAAGAGAGAAACGAGTAGTAAAGAAGAAGAAAGAAAGAAGAATACGAGGAGATGGATGAGAGGAAGAAGGAGGATGAGGAGGAGGAGAAAGAAGTCGATCGGAAACGCCAAGAGGTTGCTTTTCTCTCAGCAGCTCCCTCTGTCGTTCTTCTTATCTCTCCTTTTTCTTAACTCTCTTCTCGACTTAGACTCACTCTCGGACTCCCGTTAGTTCCTTCCTTAGCTCTCCGGGCCGATTTCACTTAATTCGAGAGGGGTGTATGGGTCGTCTTATTCGTGGAAAGAGAGAGAGAGATAAGGAAAAGAAGTTGAGTAGGAGAGCGTGAAGCCGAGTAAGAAAAGGGGATAATGGTGCTAGTAGCCGAAGAAAAGAGAAAAAAAGAGAAAAAAAAGAGATAGAGATAAAGATGGAGATAAAAGAAGTAAGAAAAAGAGAAAGAAAAGATTCTGAACTTTGGATCCAATGCGCACAGTTGCTTTCATCTCCGAGTACGCTTCTTGGAAATGATAATGCTATTACCGAGGCCAGGATGTTCAATCGCTCGTGCAGATTTCAAAATTATATCCGCGTAAAGGAGAGCTTCCTTTTTCTCTCCTAACCTGCCAGAGGAAAATCCAATTGATAACGATGGTACGTCGTTGAAAGGAAAGAAATATCTTCCTTGCTTTCTCCCTCTTTCTCTATCTCTATCTCTCTCTCTTTATTTATTTCTTTTTCCTTCTCTCTATTGCGAATACTCGGGTCTCTGTTTTATTCTTTTTATCTCCGAGCGTTCGCTCGCTCGAGTGAGATCGTCGAAAAGGAATAAACATAAATCGAGACGTAACGATCGTCGATACTTGTATTCTGGAAGAAAGAATGAAAGGAAGACAGGAAAGAAAGATAGCGTAAGAGTTTAACGTTTGCCTTCGTAATTTGTACGTGAAACGATAAAGAGCATATATGTATATATATGTATATATGTATACGTATATAGATATATATGGTGACCCTTATTGTCAGAAGAAAAATAAAACTGTCAAGGGGGCGTCAGAGCTCGTGAAAGAAATCAACTATAACGAATTCTCTTTAAATTCCATTATCGTTCGGGAATGGCCCAATTACTCCCGTCTCGATCATTCGTAGGAAGGATTTATTGGTTGTTTCGTTGGACAACGGCACACGAAAGATCATTCTCCTCACGCGTTTCGAATCAATTAGCTCGAGTCGATGTCGAGAGTATGTCGGGCAAGATCGACTTCAAAGGAAAGAACATAGTTGTTTCCATTTAAAGAGCAACGGGAGGGGAGAAAGAGAGAGAGAAAAAAAGAAACAACTATTTAAATTCCGAAAGGAAAATATTTAAGTTATTTCAAGATGGTAAAGCGAAAGTTTGTGAAACATCATTATATGCTATAACACCTCGTTATGGCAATGAAGCGTACAAACAGCTCGATAAACATAGAGGGAAAAGCCTGAGCGCCTATGTAAAATCAATTGGTAACACGCAATATGTACACGCTACTTTGATATCCGACTTTGTTTAAAATCAACTGGATGACAATGAACGATCGTTACCGATCGGGATCGTTAATCGCGCTTCGCTTTGCCTCTCTAATAGTCCTTTGATGGTTCAGATAACATTTAACTTTTTAGAAAAGGAAATGCGGTCTTTATGGAGATTTCATTCGCAATTAGTTGGCTTAGAATCAGCGTGTAAAGCGAAATCACCCGAAAGAAAAGATCGTCCTTGCTCGATAATCTTCCGCGTTTAGTTCTCGATCCGATGATGCCATTCATTCGTGTGCGTGCTGTATGTATATATATTATAACGATGACGATTAATTAGCGTCGGTCAAATTTCGGGCTCGGCCTTAAAATCAAAGTGACATTTATGAAACGGAATCGCGACCACGCCGCAGTTGTCGCACTCGATCGATTACAGTCGTAATGAACGCACGTATATACACACCACCAATACGATGACGATTCGGTCATATATACCTGTAGCTAGTAGCTATTGCCTACCTACCTACCTACAGGAGAGCAGTGCACGTTTGGAAAGACCGAAAGCCCGATTGCATGCGGGTGTATATGGCGCATTTGCGGGACGGCCTCGTCCGGAAACCGTTGTTATCCCAGTTCTAATTCGACTCCCAGTTAAATTATTACCGGCCGAGCGGCATTTCGCGGCATTTCGTGGCCCGCCAACTGTGCTCGCTTTTATAGGGGCAACCCGGCAATCACAACGCGACAACCGCTGCTACCTTTGTTATCATTCTATACGAGGATGCGATGGAAGGGAAAATACGCCGAGAGCGTGTCGCCGTCATCGTCATCGTCGTCGTCGTAGTAGTCATCGGACTCGTCCTAAATTATCTTCTCTTTGCGAATCGATTCCTCCTATATTTTTCCCTCCACTGCTTTTTCCTTCCACCTCATTTTTTATTTTCTTTTTTTTCTTTTTTTCCCTTCTTCCGTAAACGCGATCGAGTCGTCGATGATAACCAAACGAAGCTCGGTAACGGACCGAGACAAATCGAAACGTCAGGAGGCAATAATTGCCGTCGCGAATGGAGAAAAAAATAGAGAAAGAGAGGAAGAGAGAGAGAAAAAGCGAGGAGGCTTTCCAAAATGGAACGGCCAATTACTCGCTTCCACCCCTTGGGCTATTCTCCTCTCGGGTCCCGATGTTTTCCTTTCATTTCCATTGCGCGACAAGAGTTGCCTCTCTCTCTCTCTCTCTCTCTCTCTCTCTCTCTCTCTTTTTCTCTGTCTCAATTCTTTTTTGCCGTTTTTTGCCATCACGAAAAGCGAACGTCCACGTGCTGGTAATTGGAAATTTCATGCATCTGACCCAGTTCGCGTACCCTATACTCGCCACCCTCTCGGTCGCGATTTTAATCCGCGTTCGAGCACGAATCGCGAGTAAAAGAAAAAGTCTTGAAAATGAGGGACTGCGGTGGTAAGAGGCGTAATCGGGGAGCTTCGGAAAGTTCGTTAACGCTCTGAAAATAGCGAACAAAATTGACCCTCGCTTGCTAACGAAATTGCGGATAAGCAAATAAGTCGTTATAGGTAGGTATCTATGTATACCTGTGTGCATCCATAAGTTTGTCTGTGTGTGTACGTGCGCGGAAAAACGAATCGGTTGCGATCTGCGACGGGGAAACACTTTTGCGTTAAAACGAAATAAAACTGGAGGAAGGAACATCGTTGCGACATTCACGAGTTTTCTCTGCAAACTGTTTCCCTTTTTCAGAGATATTTTAACATACATTCGCGGTCTCCTCCGTGAAAATTTTATCCTCTCGGTATATATATATATATATATATCTTTTTTTTTGTAGAATATTCTTATTTAAAAAATGCAGAAGCATGCATAGTAATTAAAATTTAATAAAGATAATATCGATTCGAAGAGTGAAATACTAAAAATGTTCTTCTTTGTAGATAGTAGGTATATTCTATATCTGTCGAATATATATTTTTATATATCCCGGAAAAAGAAGAGAACCGAACGTTTGATATTTCAGTAAAAATATTCGAATATGAAAACGATCGATGTCCTCTTCATTAGCGCATAAGATCTTTTCTAAGGGTAATATATTAGTAACACCGACAGAGTTCCGATAAATTGTCAGAAATAAACGGGATGTCTAGTAAAGATCACGAAGATAGAACGGTTAAGGCGGGCAAAAGTGGAAAAAGAGAGAAAAAAGGAAGAAGATGGAAAAGGAGAAAGAGAATAAAACGGGAATCATTAATAACATCCCACTCTGCTCTCGTTTTTACGCACCCTCCTACAATGGACACAACTGTGTAACAATAATGTTCAGCTTTTCCCGCGTTAGAACCGCGTGAATCTTTAGCAAATGTGCGTATGTGTGTAAGGAGGAGAATTAATTCGACATATTGAAGCAATGAAATTTGACTGAAATTCAAGTAGCTCGCAGTAAATATTCATTTTATAGAAACAAAAAAAAATTGTATTCTAGAACGAATTTGTTTGTGAAGAAAATTTATATACGATTAGCAATTTTCATTTTGGGACGTTTAACCGTTTGAGTCCTAGGGGGTTTTGAAAAAACACTGTCGCAGAATCCCAAAGAGCGCAACCGCGCTTTCTCTAAATGAGTACGAAAAGACCCAAGCAACGCGATAGCGTTTTGTTTATTTTATATCAATGAATCCCAATCGGAGCAATAGCTTGGAACTCAAACGGTTAAACTAAGGACTAATATTTTCGAACATTGAATACAATAGCACTAGGGTAATTAAGATGAGATAACGCGTAAAACGGTTCCGGCCAATTGGAAGTAAAAAATAAATAGGTGTATATAAAGGTAAAATGGAAACTTGTGAATGAATCTTCTTTGAATGGTATTTGATCAGGAAGGTTAGAGGAAAGGTAGAATGTCGGAGGTTTTCGACGGGCTTGTTGGTCTGCGTAGCGACCAACGATGCAACTCGTAGGACGCCCACGCACGGTTAGAGGGCACGCACGTACCAGACATTACGAGACTCTTGGCTCGACGTCATCGGGGAAAATAATGGGCAAGCGTTTCGTGATAACGATGAGTTAGCGTTGCACCTCGCTTATATACACATACATCACTGCTGACCCCAACCCCTTCTCTTTCTCTCTCTCTCTCTCTCTCTCTCTCTCTCTTCGTCGTTCTCGTTCTGATTCTCCCGCTTATAGTTATCCGAATGCAAGGACGGAGATAGAACCGAAGATGGAGGGACGAGCTTTTCTATCGTCTCTATTTCCATCGCGTACCGTAACCTGTTTGCGATCGCGCTACTCTACGATGGTAGCCGGGATAACGGGTCGTACCCGATACGTTCTTGTTCCCCTACACGTTTCCCGATCTGTATTCTGACCTAGAATAAATTCTCCCTAGAGAATTCGACATGGTCGAAAAGAACAATGAGAAAGAAAGAATGGGGATTGAGAGGAAGAAATAAAAAGAGATCAAATAAGAAATAGAAAGAAGTAGAACGGAGTAAAGGAGAGAAAGAGAGATAGGATGAGCTGACTCAAAGAAAAGCACTGCTACGTCTCTCTATCTCTATTTTTCTCTACCTCTTTTCTTTTTTCTTTTCTTTTTCTTTTTTTGAACGAATCGTCGAGTAGCTCCAAGCCAAGAGGATTTTTCCCCTACGAGGATGCATCCTACGCTCGATATTATTCCTGAGATATCTACGCGCTGGAATCTCAAATATGCCGCAACGTATAAAGATAAGATGTATCCAGCTAAGATACGCGTATGCTTTCCGTATACCACACAAAACTACCTTCAAAAGAAATTTTTATGAGTAAATATATAGGTATATACTATATATGCTCCTATACATATATAGACGAATAGATATCTATGTTTCGAAATTGGATTACGATCGTGGTAGTACGAGAAGTAACTTACTGCTCGGCTAACGACGACGACGATTAAGGATTAAGTGACTTATCCTCCCGCTATCGTCGTCCTCTTTCTCCTCCTCCTTCTCATTTCGCACGGGTTACACCTCCTCCCTAACTGCTCTGCTAATCGAGAAATCTTGTAGAAATTGCTTTCTGTAATAATACGATCATATTTTATCGCAAGACATTACCCAGTCATTCGCGTTGTTTTTTTTTTAACAAGTTCTACTGAACCAATCAAATTTGTAACGACCAATCGAATAACATAATGCGTTGTATATTTTTTTCCCCCATTTGTTTTTTCGTATATATCAAATATACACGCGTAGTTAAAGCACGAAATTGAAATTTGAAGTACATAATTCTGCCTTCTTTCAAATTTAAACAGCTCAGTATAGTTATTTCGGAGTTTAGTTAGATATTTCACAAATTAACGTATTTAAAAAAAAAGAAGGCTACGTATACGTCGGTAATGCAATTTTGTATATGTACGTATAAAATATAAAAATGTTTAATTAACGAGAATACTCTTGCGTAACACGAATGTCCTTGTCCGTGGCAGTAAAACAGAGCCCCGATGCGATCGTTCTTTTAGTATATATTTTTGCGAGCGACGATAATGAGCACATTACGCGCTAATGCGCGTTTCATTTTTTCTCAATTAAGTGCGAAAAAGGGTGCGGAAACGTGGAACGAATAAACGATGATGATGGTGGTGGTGGTGGTGGTGGTGGTAGTGGTGGTATAGGAAAAGTTCGCTTTTTCGACGCAAGCCCGTACCTACACCGAAATGAATAATAATATTATGAGAAAATGGCGTAAAGCTTTACGATGCCAATAACGATATGCGTATTAGCGCGGACCACGTTTTTGCCACCTTTTATCGGAGATGTGGAAAAAATGCAGAAACCGGCCGTGCGTTTAATCGGAATTAGAATTCTATTTCGATAGGTGCGAAGTCCAACCCCTCGACTAACCCCATTTTCAACCCCTCTACCCCCGACTCGAACGAACGAATCTTGCGCTTTTCGATGAATCCGAACGAATATAATCGAATTAGGTTAATCCATATTTACCGTGGATCAAAAACTCTAGGATTATCGGGAAGTAATTTCTCCTACGAGGTCCAAGCTCGATTTCGTGCCACGCGAATTGTTCTTTCCCTTCCTTCCTCGACAATTTAACTCTCTCCTTCTCTTTCTCTCTCCCTCTTTTGATAAGCTCTCTTCGTTCTTTTCGATATCTCTTTTCTCGTTAACGACAGACAGAGAGAAAAATAGGAAGAAGAAAGAGTTGGTAGTGAACTTTGTCGTCATAGATACTGGAGCGAAAAGAAAAAGAGATGCGATAAGGATGAAAAAGAAAACGCAAGGGAGCCTTTCGTTCACCTAACGCTCTCTACAACGCCAGTCGAAACCTCAGCGTGGAACAAAAAGGGAACATAAAAGAGGTACCACACGAATATCTCCTCGTTTTTTTCGTTGCTGAACCGAGAAAGAGAAAGAATAGAAGAGAAAGAATAGAAGAAAAAGGGGGATCGTCGTTGCCACCGCGTGATTCCATCGACCTGGAATATTTCGAAATAGGACGAGAAGGAGAGAGAAGGATAGAAGAAGAAAAAAAAAGGAAAAAGGAAAGAATCACCGATAACGTTCGCCCTCCGTAGAAATTTCCCTTCCCTACGAGATCCCATTTGACGCCTTCCTCGCGTTATAGTTTCACGATCGTTTGCCCCTTAGGCGTGCGAGTTGTCAGGGGTTTGGTTGGGGAGGGATGGCTTAGAGAGAAAGAAAGAGGATCGAAAGGAAGACGAAAATGTAGCTAGGCGTTCGCAGAAGCAACACCGGCAAGATGGCGCCGTTTTTTGCAGCAGCCCTTACTCCTCTCACTCTCGCCATTTTTACGATACTGTCGAGGTCGTACACAGGTGTAGCATACCAATACTTTTTCTTTCGTATCGCACGGCTGTCGAGAGAGAGAGAAAGAGAGAGAGAGAGAGAGGGTAGTAGCTATGGCTGCGGCGCCGCCGTCGGGATGGCCCGGAAGGGGGCTGCTGGTGCTGCTGGTAGTAGTAGTGGTAGTGGTGGTGGTGGTGCTGCTGCTGCTACTGGGAGTTGGGGGTGGTGAACCGGAGGAAGTACAGGCTGTTTTATTATGCAAAAGCTTTCTCGGCAGTTGGGTCGTTCTGGCTCCGCGCCGTTGCACCAGCATCGAGTAGAGAAGACAGAGAGACAGAGAGATCGTGGGAGTGAGGGGGCAAGGAGCGAGATGAGGCTTGAGGGAGATGGAAAAGGAGGAGGAGGAGGAGGTAAAGGGAGGAAAGGGAGAAAGTTACTAGTAGCGGTGGCGGTGATGGCGGTAGTGGTGGTGGTACCGGCGCTGTTGGCGGCTGTATACCAGGTGGAGGAGGGTTGGAAAAAGCCTCCGCCCCTGAATCGCGTAAATACGGGCAGCCATTTTGCGATAAACTTTTTTCGGAAGCTCCGAAAGAGAGAGAGAGAGAGAAACTCTGGGAGAGAGAGGGATATATAGAGACAGAGAAGTACACACCGTGCGTCCGAACGCTCGGGGGTAGAGAGGGCTAAAAAAGTTTCAACATACTCTCGAAAGAGAAGCCGAGGGCTTCCGACGGAGCCAGCCGCGATATTCTACGCCCGGGAAACCTATAGACGAAAATTTTCGTTGAGTACGCAAACAGAAGAGGATCGCCGCCGAATGGCCGGTTGTTCGAGGGCCACTGGAGGACCAAGCTGTACTGGAGAGCCCCTGCTCCTGGTGGGAGATAGTAGAGAGAGAGAGAGAAAAAAGGGCTAAAAAAAAGAGGAAAAAGAAGAAAAAGAGGAAAAGGATAAGAACAAACGATTAATCTCTCGTGCAGGAGCTCGAGCAGTGCTCCTCAAACGCGCGCGAATCCATCCTTCGCTCTTTTCGAGTATCGATGCTCGCTTATCGTTCTACCGTACCCTTCCGAGCTCCCTCCCCCCGCCCCACCACCAGATCCCCTTCTCGACGATTTTATACGGTAGAAACCTATCGTTTTTACGTACGGATTACACAATTCCCGGACTCGAAATACCTAGTAGTACCGTGGATGAATAATGTTGCGCTTCACGAGATTACGCGTTTACGCCGTTTCGACGATTAGCGATACGATTATTGGCCCTCGTCCCACCCCTTGGACCCTACCTCTTTTAACGAAGTTACGAACGAAACAGATGTTCGCTTTTATCGTAGCTTTTGCGCTCGCGAAAGCGCATTAAATCGAACCCGTCTCGTTAATTTTATTTAGGATTTTAATTAATTCATTTCCACGTTCGTGCCCCCACCTTTCATCTCCGGTGTACGGGCTCATATTATACATATATATATATATGTAGATGTATATTCATTTTGTAATAATATCCAACGTGCATCGAACGCTTTTCACGCGTAAACGAGCGTATATATTTCCAATAAAATACGCGATCGCGTTAACGTTCCATTTGCATTTCGTCCTTAATCCGCAAACGACGACAACGACAATGACGACGACTGCAACGACGACGACGACGACTGCAACGACGACGACGACGACGATGAAAAAAAAACGACGAAGAAGAAGAAGGAAAAGACGCAGACGATGAGGCGATCGTAAAATCGACAAGAGCGTCTTCAACTCGACGAAATGTTCTCGCGGAAAATGACACGAGGAATTTTGCGAAAGTCCATAAAGGACAACGTCCGCGCCATTTATTTTGAGGATCGAGATAAACGCGAGAACGCTCTCGACGATCCTCAACCCATTCCCTATAACCAACCAACATTCCCAAACCCCCAACTCTCGTCTTCCTTTCCCGAAAATAAACCGACCGCGAAAGTTTGAACCGCCTAGCTAAACGTTCGTTTACGGGGAAGGGTGAACTCTCGAGGATTGAGTTTCCTTCCCTTCTCTTCTATTTTATACAAGGAAAGAAGGAAACACACGACATGGCTGACTGTTACGACAAACGGTTGAGACAAAATTTCCCGACTCTGCTTCTCCGTATGCGCGCGAGACTTTCATGTGTATCGTAACTGAACTGCCAAGTCGTTTTACAGAGAGGTAAGAAATACATATATTCCTGTCTCTCTCTCTCTCTCTCTCTCTCTCTCTCTCTCTCTCTCTCTCTCTCTCTCTCTCATTTTATTTCTCTTCTCTCTTCTTTCTCTGTATATTTCTGCCATATCCCTTTATCCAACTCTATTCTCTCTTCAGTTGGAACTCCTTTGTTCGTTATTATGTCGTTACATCAAACGACGAAGACGACTACGACGACAACGAGGCGACATAGTTCTTTTCCTCGGTTAATCAATGCATTATCGTCTCCCAAAAGACTTCTTCTTTCTTTCTTTCCCTAAAGGAATTCAACTTTTACAACTACATTTGTATATCGATTTTCGATACCGATTTATTCTTTACGAATTTTAGCGTTTTACCCGCAGCGATGATGTTCGTTAGATATTTCAACAAACTTTTTTAGAAATATAGAAACAACGATTTTTCATACGTCGAAAACGATTAGTATTATTTCTCTCTAAATCTCAGTTTGGTCGCGAACTAGTGCATATATGTAAATACTATAAATTCGAATTCGACTGGGTAAAATAGAATTTTGTCTATTATTTGGTCAGGAATTTTGTCAGGGTTACGTATCGATTTTTAATTATATCTAAACTATACTTTTAAATTTTAACGACAATTTTGGATATTTGATTATGTATACCGATTGAAAAATCTTTGTAAAAATAGTAAGAGAATAAATATCAAACAGGGAAATATATTTGTTCGGTGCTAGAATGTTGCCTGCTTAAAAGTTGGTCGGAAAATAAAAAAATAAGAAACCCGATCGAAAAAGAAGAATATTCGGTTCCAAGAAAGTTTGGGCTCCTCTGACTTCGTTACGGAAAGGAAAGGGAAGAAAGATAAAGAGAGAATAACACAGGATCTCGTTCGGGATAAGACGTTCCAGGTAATCGGAAAGACCTACCGAATAAGCGGACGGATCTCGTCGAATACCGAGAGTTGGTTTATTTCGTTTCTCGAATGGCTCGCGGTTAAAACAATTACTCGGCAAAAAACGAGCGAGTGAACGAGCGAGCCTTTCGAAGTTGGCGTGCTTACTACGAAAGGAGAACAAAGATGGTGGCGATTCTTGATCGACGAGATCGATAGGAGTCGGAACTTCTTTACTCGTGTACTTACTTACTTATCTTACCTTACTCTTTCCACTTTCCAAGATTTATAACGTCAAGACGGTGATTTATAATTATCTCGAGAGTTTCAAGCGCGACCTAGGAACGTTGCAACGCGAAACCTATACAAAATAGTCAGTTGGTCGTTTACGAACGATGTCACGGATCCACTTGCCGAGAGCTATCCTGAAGAAGAGAGAGAGAGAGAGAGAAAGAGAGAGAGATAGATACGAGCATAAGTGTATAGAGAAATGTCAATACGCGTTCACGCGGAACGCAATATTGGTTTATACTACTCGAACAAAGACCGTGTACATATACGAAGCTCGAGAGATAGCAAGGCGCGATGCGATATCAACGACACGCGAATAAACAGAGAAGAGGGACAATGTTCGACTCTTCTTCTTCGCGAGAGCGCGCTAAGAGAAGTAACGACAATAAATGAAATTAAATAAAATTAAGGAGAAGAAGAAGGATGAAGGAAAAGAAATATAAAAAGGAAACATTAAAAATAGAAAAGTCGATTAATTAGTCTAAAGGTTCACAGTAGAGTGTTTAAAACAACAAAATATAAAAAAGAGAGAAAAAAAGAAATATAATACGAGGAGAAAAACTAGAAGGAAAAAGATAGATAAAAGAAGGATCGAAGGAAACGTATCGCGGTGGTTAAATATGCGAAAACGTAGGCCGCTTCGCAGGACGTATATAACGCAGCGCGAAGCAAATCCATTATTACGAAGCCGAATTACCTAATTTCGCTGGTCGTTAGGTTGTTTCGACGAGGCCGAGCCCCCCGCTGCTTCCGTAAAGGGGAAGAAGGGAATATTGGTGGAGTAGGAGTAGAGTGAGAGAGAAAGAGAATGCGAGCCCCCACGTTGGCGGGTCCTTCTGGCACCGAGGTTCGCGTTAAACCACCCCATTTGAGCGTTTTCCACCCCGGCGACCTTACCGGTTCGGGTTGGGCTGAGCACCAAGGTATGGACCTTTCTCTCTCTCTCTCTCTCTTTCTCTTTCTCTCCCTCTGTCCTACAAGATCTCTCGGTCTTTCTCTTGCTCACTATTTGTCTCTTCCTCTTCAACGAGCTGTAGGAAAATCCTATCCGCGCGGAGAGTTCAGCCAATCCCGTTGGCCGTATGCTCAACTTGTCCAATAGCGGGTAGGAATTCTTAAGCAAGAAACCCCTCTTCGTAGCACGAAGCGGCCGCTTTTAAAAAGAGCCAATAGCGTGGTAGCCTCAACCAATCGGTGGCTCGTATAGAGCGCCGCGCGGCTGCTACTCGAACGAGCTGCCAAGTAGACACTATAGTTTCGACGTGCACTCATTCTGTCCGCGCGGAGCGGTCGCGGCGTATCGTCGAGAGGTGGTAGTAGCGGCGGTCGAGCAGGGGCAAAACTATTGCCCACCCACGCCTCTCTCTTACTCACTCTCTTCTCCAGTTTTGTTTTCCTCTCCCCAGAGGTAACTGAGTGAGAGAGAAAGAGAGTGGAGCAATGGTCCCTACTCGTCCTCGTCCTCATAGTCGTCGAGCTCTCCTCGCTGAGCTTTTTTCACTCGGTAGGGGCGGTGGACAGCCGTAGAAAGAGAGCAAGAGAGAGAGAGAGAGAGAGAGAAAAAGGGAGAAAAGTCCTTCCAGACTTCTGTCCTCCCAAGGGGAGCACTATTACGGCATAACAAAGTCCGGCCGTGTCGCGTATATCGGATCGTACGTCAATATACCGCCAAACCAGCAGCCTTTGAGTCCCTCTTTTACTCCTCCACTTTTCTCTACCTTTCTGTCTCTCTCTCTCTCTTTCTCTCTTTTTCTCTTTCTCTCGATCTCTCTTTCTCTTTCTTTCTTTCTTTCTTTCCTTCCTTCCTTCCTTCTCGCACACAGACAATCCTCCTGTTATACAACACAATCGGCCTCTTCTGCGCCAAAGTCGAGTGCGTCCGTGATATTTTGCAGCGGTAGTACGTTCGACGATGTAGACAGGGTGCTTCGGTATTGTTTCGATAGCACTTTTGTGAAAAGGGAGATACGATGAACTTCACCGTTTTCTACCAGGGCTCTGTATATCTATACCGGGTGGTTTAAAATTGACGATTCATGCCTTGGCTTAGCGTTAGTAGGTATTCATCCAAGTAAGCTAAAAAGTGCTTGTTAAGGTGTTTCTCAATTACATTTCGGATAAGTCAACTTTTGACCAGCAATTTCGGGACACCCTTTATATATATATATATATACATATTTTAGTACCAACTACAAGACCAATTAGAGAAAGAGGTAGAGGGAGAATACTAGGAAAATTTAGGAATCGCGTTTTAGAGATCCCAGGTTCCCATAACGCGTACTAATTTACAGAGAATTTCCGAGTTCCTATTTCGAAGGTTTCTCTCTTCCCTTCCCTTCTGCTATCAACACGAGACGATTACGGAAGAATCGTTGGAAACGTAATACGTCGCAGTTATAACTTGAGTTATGAAATCGTTAATCACACCGGGAAGCGTGCTCGTGCGAACTCGTTGGGCCATTTTTTCAGGGCTTTTTATTCATACGCGCGTAGCGAAAAGTCATCGTCGTCGTTAGCATCGCTCGAAACGATCGTCGTTAAAGATATGCATCTACCTACCTATATACATACGTGTATACATACGTGTATACATACGTGTTTGTAAAAACGTGTATACATACGTGTATACATACGTGTTTGTAAAAACGTGTATACATGACTCTGTCATAAAAAGAAAGAAAGAGAGGGAGAGAGAGAACGAGAACGTTCGATAAAAGAAATAACGAGCCGATAATTATCGGTTCTCTATTACTCGCCGTCTTCAAGGTCCCCTGCATTTCAATTTCGTAATTAGAATATAGTCGAGTAAGCGCGGTTATCGCGAAACAACTTTTAAAGCCGACGATGCTATCGAGTTGTTCGTAAAATTTCTATGTGTTGTAACTGGAAGAAGAAAAAGAAGAAGAAGAAAAAAATATAAACGAATAAAAATAAAAAAAAGGAGGAAAATATTATATTTATTACACGATGGATTTGTTGAGGAAAATACAACGACGACATATATATATATATAGCTACATAAAATTGTAGAAAACAACCCGTCGAGTTGCATTCTCACTCCTTCGAATTCTCTGATAAATATTTCTTTTTCTTTCCGGTTTTTCATCGGTGAGTACGATGATACACTACGAACGTCAAAGATCACGTTCCGCGGCGCGTTTCGAACATCAGGAATCTCTAAATCGGCTCTCTTTCCCTCTCTCTCTCTCTCTCCTCCTCCTATTTTTCTTCTTTTTCTAAAGAACAAAATCGATCTCCTCGGTTACAGATCCGGCGATTCTCTCTCATCTTCTCTCTTGCTTTGAAATCTGCTCGTCGTCGTCGTCGTCGTCGTCTTAGTCGTCGACGTGATGTACGGCGTAAGAACGCGGCACGTTTCTACACGAAAGATTCGTTTTGCCATTTGAGCGAGCGTACACACGTGTGCTCGCGCGAAATGTGAGTACCATAGAGGAATAAGAGAAAGGAAGAGAGTGAGAGAGAGAGGTGGGAGGAAGAAAGCAAGCAGCTCGTCGCGAGGTGCCGTCGATATTAAAGGGATCTCAGCAGAGGCCGAACATTTCCTGCGCCGAGAAACCGCGAACAACTTACTCCTCTCTTTCTCTTTTGAGGGAGAGAAATGGCAAGTGAGGAAGATAGAGAGATAAAGAGATGGAGGGAAGAGAGGAAGAGAGAGAGAGAGATGGAAACAGCAACTCGAGGCCACTGAAACCAGCTGTATTCCCAGCCATTAGAACTCCGCACGGTAGTGAAAATTTACTGTCGTTACCCAGTCCTAATACACTGGCATCGCCGAGCACTGCTCTGCTCCGTAGTTATGGACGTTCCGTTGGACCGTGTGTCTCTCCTCGTGGCTTTTACCATGGTATGCGTTTATATCTCTATGTCTATGTATCTTTGTATGTATATATATATATATATAGATCTATGTGTTGTGAGGGCATGCTGTTTGTCGCAACGCGAATATACACATACATGTACGTATCTCGTGTGACGATATAAGCGTGCTCGACGTTGGAGATAGTCGACAAGAGAATGAGAGAGAAAGAGGGGGATGACAAGGATAGAGAGCTTCCGTCGTGTCTCTCTCTCTTGAGTACTTTCTCTCTCTCTCTCTCCCTCTCTCTCCCTTTCTCATACTCTCACCACGCTCGAGTAGTTCTACCAAGAGCGTTGGTGTCATGCAGCAATGTTATCTGCCACCCCGTCTGACGAGAGAAACGGAGGTCTCCGGGTGAAAGGGAGACCTAGAGAAACGGAAAGAGAAAGACGTAAAACGAGAGAACGAACGAGAGAGAGCGAGAAAGAGCGAGAGAGAGAAAACGTCCGTGCCTCGTGGTAATGGCTTATAGCCAGAGCCGTAGCAATCCTGTCGTTTCCTCTCCAGAGACCGCAGACACCTTCTTCTTTCTCTCTCTCTCTCTCCCTCTCCCTCTCTCTCTCTCTATCTCGATCTCTCTTTCTTCCCCTATTTCGAGAGACGAGATTTCTCTCTCTCGCTTACTCTTACTCTCGAAAGAGGCAACCGTGTTGTGCTTATCGATACCTCTTGTATATATGTATGTAGATATGTATGGATTGTATATGTTAGTATCTTTCTCTTTCCTTTCCCCAATTCACCTTTCTTCCACCTCTCTTATTTCTTCCCTTTTTCCCTTTCTCGAAAGCTTATCGAACCGATTCTTTTTCCATCGTGTCGCCTCGAAATCGTTTCGAAGGGATCCTAGTTTCGAAGCTTTCGTCGAGAGTCCTGAGATAATCATTGAAAATTTATCGACCACGAACGTGTAACGTGGATAGGACGTTTCATGCTGGTGGATATATATATACACTATATATATATATATGTATATATGTGTGTATATACTTAACGAAACATATTTGTCTAATCGGTGATTCGTTAAGAATTCTAATGGCATAGCGATACTCGAAATACCCTATCTTCTTTTATCTAACAAATAACGAACAAAAAATTTGGCATGTTTACGTATACGTTGAAAATTAGTCTTTTGCTCGTTTTCTATAGTCGAAGATTTACAATAGTCAAAGTAAACACATACGGGGGACGCCTTTTCTAAAAGGGAACGATCATGAAACCGACGTTTAAGTAGACGAAAAAAAGCGTTAGTGTTTGGTTAGACGAAAAAAATGTAAAGGTTCCTCGGAAAGGAAGAAGAAACATTGTGAAAGACTCCCCTTTTTTGTTCCGTTCCCTTTCTCTCTTTCTCTATCTCTTTCTCTCTCTTAGAGGGCAGACGACGAAGCCAAGAGCGTATAACTGGGAGAGTGATCCTGAAAACGTCCGTAAGATTCCGTCGTAAATAACAAGGGCAAGAGCGAGGGGAGCCCGAGGGTCCCCCATTTCTGACGAAGCTCGAGATCCTTCGTGAAAGAGCGGCCCTAAATCATCGGCGCTCCTGGGGGCACTCTGTCCTACTCCAATATATATATATATAGATAGATAGATATACGTATAAAAAAAATAAAATAAAAAGAAGGAGCGAGAAAAAACGAGTAACTTATTGCTAGTCAAACTTTAAGAGACCATTGAGAATCTATCTTGAGAAAAAGAGTTGAAAAAATAAATGAGAAAACAATTGAGTGGCCAAAACGGGGGAAAAAAGGGGTACAAGTAAGTTTTCTTTTTTTTTTAATTCGAAATAAGTGCATAACTGCAAACTAAATAATTGCTAAATTTTTATGCGACGAAGTGGTACAACTAAATTCTCATAATGCGTTGCCACTTTACAAAAGCTTTTTTTTTACCTACTTCCTATTTTTCTCAACTTTTTTTCCACTTGGTCAGTAAGAATTCGACAATAATTTTCTATATGAAGTTAGGGTAATTTTTTATTAATATTCTACAGCACATCTTAATGTAGACCACATTCTGGACCTATTACAATTTTTTTCTGTGTCTTAAGTGCAACATACATCTTGAGCTCAAAATCCGGCTAGATTGACTGGACTATTAAATTGTATCTATATTTAGAATAATCAAAAAACTTTGAAGTAATATTTCTGTAAAAGTTTTGAAAGTATACACTTGTTACCCGTTTTCAGCCACTCAATTATAAAAATACATCAAGTAGGTAATTAAAAAATATATTTTATATATTTATGTATCCAGATATGAGGTAACAAGCAGGTATCTACTTGTTTTCGCGTTACGATCATAGAATCTGGTAAAAATATTCTTCTTGATAGACATTACGACGTTACGATAATACTAACCCGTATCGATCTTGATCGTTTACGGTGCTTTATAGGGAATAACGAGACGATTTCTTAGATCGCGATATGAGCGAACCCGAATCACTTGAAACGTGTAAGTAACGTCTTGAAAGTTAATACGCTTCGGAGTCTTTGCGATAGGATGCGAGTCAACGAGTAAACTTCTCTTGGTATCCGTTAGAAACGGGCCTCGTTAAGGAATTTTATGATTTACGAAGGAAAGCGAGACTTCGTAAAGCTACTACTACGAGTAGTTCTTCTCTCGATACTCGATACCCGATAAAAGTCGATTACATACTCGTGGATGATGTAAGAAGTTCCTCATCTCAGTTCTCTCTATTTCTAAGTATTGGTAGTACCACCAACACTTGTCGTCAAAAGGACTAAAAGATAGAAGCTACTACTTCTCTACGGTTCGATTGTACCGGTAGTGATCGTTAAGACCGACTCGAGTTCCACGTATCTATCCCACCTATTTGCGGGGAGGTAGTGTCTCGAAAGATATATATCTAACCTAAGACTTGTCGATTTCACGCCTTGTATTTCTCGGTAGCTTTCGTGCCACCGATCCACCACCAGCCCTATCGATTTCCTCTTTCTCTCTCTCTCTCTCTCTTTCAAACGACGCGTATCTTAAACGCATCCTTTTCTTCCATGTAGTAGCTGCTTGCTGCCGTTCGCTCACCAACAAGTTACGATCCCTCTCCTCCAATTTCTCCTACCTCGTATCGAATAGTTCATTCTAACTTTATTATCGATTTTCATTACGATCAATTCCAATCTCGAATTATAAAGTTAATAAGTGATGGTGTATACCTTCTTTATTTAAAAAGCAAAAAAAAACAGTGATAACTCGAATGATTAATAATCGCATTGAAAATACTCATGAACTTTCTCAATGATCCAACGTATATACTTATTTATGCATATATATATAAACGTTAGAGCGTATCAACTATAGTATACCAGTTAGGTTTCAATTACTTCCTCTTTCATTTCGAATGCGAGAGAAGAGAATTACGGTATCGCTCGAAGGAAGAAGAAAAAGAAGAAAAAGAAGAAGATACCTACTCCTTACTAGAAGAAAGAGAGAGAGGGGGAGAGAAAGGAGAGTTTTTCATCGTCGTAAGTCTGGAAGAAAATCTCGGCGAGAGACGGGTCGAGGGTTAATTTTCTTCTCCTTCTCTTTCCACTCCCTTCTACTTCTTCTTATTCTTATTCATCTTCTTCCTCCGACTCTTGGAATTTCCTCTTTCCGAGAGATGGAATGGAAAATCTAGATAAAAGGGAATGAGAAGAAAAAGGGCCAGGAAGATTCAACTCGAGCGTTTATTAGTTGACTGACAGCCCAAGTCGGACCGTCCCAATTGCGGAGTATCAAGGGCAACGGTAAACTAAAGAACCAGCAAGGCAAGCTCGAAACTCGAATGCAACTGCTTCGTCTTCCTCGTCTCTTACATCCCCCAACCCTTGCGTCCTGTTAAAAAGCCACTTATTCCACTTGTTCGATCGGTGCGAAAGTTAGCGATACGGAATCTTCCGAGGATCGACGAAGTCGCTATTAAAGTACGGTCAGGATGAAATGGGATTACCGTATCGGAACACTATTAACGCTCGATATTGAAATCGGTCGACGCGAACGGTACCCACAGCTCTCGACGAAGGTCTTCCTTTATCGAAGGGATGACGATGGGAACAGACGACCGCCGCTCTTCTCTCTGACTCGAATTGATTTGCGTTGACAGGTGGTTGCGGCTTTCTATATGCCTACGTGTATGTATACCTATGTGTATCTCTATGTAAAGCTATTCGTGGCATTGGGAACTAGATATCAAATACGATTCTATGTTATCCTTACATTTCTTTTATTTTAGAACGAATCAAAAAATTTCTCTACAGATTCGAGGTGACAGTAATAGATGGCTTACAAAGGTACTTTGATATCATAATATCATAATAATTTAATATCATAAAATAAGGATTTGTTTTTAAATAGATCGGTTAAATGATTTCCTTGTAATTTTGGATACGGATAACGGAGACGTAGATCGAAAATTTATACCCTTTTTCTCTCACACTTCCACGTTCACATCGCCCAACTATTTATAACGCATGAGAGAATATTAGAGAAAAGAGCGGATAAAACTCGGTTAAGCTTCTGCCCGGTAGGAAGAGATTAAATTCAGTTATTCGGTCCGAGATTAAACCAAATACGATGACTCGCGGTCCCGACCGGATTTCGCGAGAGTTAGCTTATAATTACGAATGGAAATGTGCGGTCTCCAGGGGTACGCCGTATGCTCTACGCCCTAGGGTATACCTACGCGCTACAAATAAAACGATTTCCTGGACTAAGGAAGTGGAGAATGGATAACACAGACAAAACATGAGAGAGCGAGAGAAAGAAACTCTAACTTGTATATTACTCGATCTACTACCAAAAATATATATATACACATATACACGTGTAAATGTCGATTCGATTTCCCTGTCTCGATCCTATTCGTTATATAAAAAAAAAAGAAGAAAAGAAAAAAGTCGAGCAAAAAAGTTAACTAGCTTAACACGATCAGAGATGCATTCCCTTCTCACAATCGATTTGTACTCGGTCGGTACACGATCGGTATCGCGACAAACCGGACGATTCCACATCTGTCGTCGTTTTTCTTCGTTAAACATCGTCCCGATACCTTAGCGTGTCGTCTCTTTAGAATCCGCGTAGTTTCTCAAAACGTTCAATTATCCCCGGTAAGGGTGCCGTAACCTGCCTCGATTAACGATCGCTCGATGTTTCAGTAATTAACACGAATCGATAGCTCTTCGTCGGTTAGACGAACCACCGACTCGATTTTAACTTTTACCCTGCAATATACGCTCTCAAATACAAATACCGATGAACACGCACACACACAACATACCCACAGATATATTTAAGTATATACCTTTTAGAATACATAAGGTCGCGTAATTCACGTTAGTATGTACATAACGCGATTTACATTAGTACAAAGCGATTGAGTTTAATTAAGCACTAGACTTTTGTACGCGAACCTAGTAACTTTTCTAATCGGTCGACGCTGGCTCCCTAATCAGCCGAGGACGACGAGGAATAGCTAGTTCGTTTCGTCCATAGGTGGTGTATATCTTTAATCTATCTTTCTTTCGCTCTTTGGCATCCTCTTTCAATACCGACACACTCCCAGAGGAGAAAGGAAACGATCGGTGAACAAGCTACCACCTTCTACGAACGGAGCTCTCTCGATGCGTCCAACCGATTAGATTAGATTAGACTAGCCAGTAGTAGCAGCATTAGTAGTAGTAGTAACCATTGCGAACGCTTTTACTCCCTGTATATACGTATACATATATGTTTCTTCTCTCCAATAGAGAAATCGTCGTGTGAGAAGGAATTAAACGTAGCTTAATTACGTATCGTGACTTTCTATCTACCTCAAACGAAGAGGGAAGAAGGGGCGAGGGGGAGAAACTCCCCGACGATTAACGACTAACGATAGATATGTACGTACATACGTACATACGTAATATGTTCCCTTTACGAAATCGTAGGATACACATACATACATACATACATACCTGACTGTGAATCGCAGCTGTCTCGTTTGAAAATTATCGCCCCTCGTATCTCCCCCATATCATCGCGTTCTTTTGCAAAAGAGAACCTACGCGATACGGATTAATTCGTCGATTAACCCCTGTAATACCACGATCGCTTCTTTATTTTTGTTATTTCCCGTTCTCTCCTGTTTTTCGCTAATACGCAAATTTCCATCAATTAAATTTCATTTCGTTAAAATCATCTTTTTTGCTTTATATATAAAACTCATCGATTTAATTTCTATATTTACCATAGAGAGAACCTTCGATATCCAAATTAATAAGGAAACATAAATATTCGAATAAAAAACTTTTCATATCGTGGAATAAGTATTTCAATAATCATTGCAACACTGTTAATATTACACGTTGCATTTTCGATGCCATTATACATACATATATGAATTTTAAATGCGTACGATATCAGTTTCATACTGTAGCAATAAAAAAGATATAATAATGTACAAAGTATGTATTAAGTTTCGACTATATTTTTTTTTATAGTAGTATGCAGATGACACAAGCAGGAAAGTGTATACAAAGTATTCGAATAATAAAGCATTTCGATAGACGAAGCATGGAAATAGTATAATGTTCGAATACTGGAGGTTATTTCACTTTAGACGAAATAAATCATTAATCAAACGGTTTAAATAAGGTTAATAAGTTCAATTATCGATTATAGCGTTTTCTCAATGTATATAGATACATTAACACGTTCTTAAGGTTTTTCAAGAAATTCTCATTCCTACTTGTTAAATAGGGATAGCAAAGTAGCGGTACAGGGAGACGGTAGTCGAGAAATGAAAGATAAACTGCTTTCAAAGAGACACTCGGAGGGAGGGAGGGAGGGAAGTCTGGCTTTGAAGTTGTCAGTGTATCCATTCGGGAGACGCAAGATATATCTCTCTTTAGCCGGATTAAGAGGCGAAAGGGGTCAAGACTTTCGGATTAATAATCTGTTCGCGAGAGACCGAGAAAGCGACATCGTTGTTGCGATGTATCTCCAAATATCTCCTCCTCTCTCTTTCTTTCTTTCTTTCTCCTTTTGCTCTTCCATCTTGTAAATCGTCAGAGTATCTTTCTTTTGTCCCCGAAGAGAAAGAGAAAGAAAGAAGGAACGTGGTACTTTTAAACAGCCGAAATCGTCGGACCGATCGAAAGGAGGCGAGGTAGAAGGATAAAAAAAAAGGTGAAAGAAGAAGGGTTACTTTTGAGAGAGAGAGAGAAAAGAACAAAATAAAAGAATACTACTCGCGCGTGTGTATATGTGTAACGGAGAGAGAAAAGATGGTGGTGGTGAGGGCAGAGGTAGAGGAGGAGAAAGAGGAGGAATGGAAGCTGGGATGGCAGAAATACGACGAGGCGTGGCAGATAAACGACGTATCGGCCGCGCCTGGGAGAGCGTTTTCGTTCGATAAACAGAGCAATTTGGTGTCGTTGTCGGTTGCGATTGATAAAAGCCGGCCGGAGAGCTCACCGACCGACCGACCGACCGATAGAAAGAGAAAGAAAATAAGATCTGACTGAGAGACAAAGTAAAGAAAAAAGAAAAAAGGAAAGAGATAAAAGCGTTCTCCGGAATCCTCGCGAGTGTAACCGAACGCTTTTTCTTCCTCTTCGCCGATTTAGCGTCGTCCACCAACCACTGCGGGACGCGTTTCCGCTTCGGTGCACGAATACTCGCGCTCCTGTCCAAATCCAATCGATTTCCTTCTTTTTTTCTTTTTTTTATCTTTTTTTTCTTTTTCTTTTACCTTCTCCAAATCCGAAGACGGTCATCGGAGCCAGTTCTACGAGCAGCAGTATTCCTCCTGCTCCTCTCGTAAAATCAATTTGTGGAAGAGAGATCGCTATCCCGAGTCCTGATCGTAAGGATAGATATAGCAAGTATTCGCCTTGCTAATTAGGAACACCCCCCCGAGGGAATCGATTTTCATCGAAAGATCGCCTTTAGAGAATAGGATGTATAATGGACGGATTCTCTATGTAATCGGTAGGATTAGGACTGTACCTGATTTTCTCAACGATCTAACTAAAGCAAGAGGAAAGGTAAGTGTCCTGTCCTAATAGGTGACTTAGATGATAAGAGGTTATGACTCCTTTTCTATACGACGACGATTTAACTTGTTATCATCGAACCTGTTATCCTAGAACCTTAAATATTAAGATAGATCAAATTTCAACTAATCATTATGTAAAAAAGAATAAAACGAGAATAATGATAAAGAAGATTAAGAGCAATAATATCTACTCGTATTATTAAAGGAACGGAAAATATGCGGAAAGCCGCTAATGCGTTACGTGACGGAATTCGCGTAAATAACAACTTTGAAGAAAGGATATATCGAAGCTCGCAACGGTGTTGGTGGTGGTGCAACGGGCAGCAAAACGCGAACGTTACTACAGACCATCTCGTCGGCGGTAGATTTTGCGGCGAGATGGATGCCCTCTCGAACCTCATTTGGAAACCGCGCGTTATGGCCGTGCTAATACCGAATTTTGTACCGGCGCGATGGTACACACGCTCTACTACTACTCTACGTACTTTCTCACCTGTCTCTCGGCGTGTGCACATGCGCGTATGAACGAATAAATGTTGAGAGAGAGAGAGAGAAAGAGAGAGAAAAAGAGAAAAGAGAGAAAAAAGTCCGCATATAGCCTTTTACCGGTCGCTTCTGGTGGCAGCGGCTCGAGCCATTGTGTGTATGTACGCAACGTGTATTCACGGCTCCGCGAGGAAACAAAAGGCCCTAACTCCTTACGTGGTTCAGCTCCGACTGGCCCGGTTGAGAGAGAGAAGACGGTATATTAGTCGTTCGGATACGAGATAACTACGACTCTGGATTGGTCGCTGAAACGCGCCCATTGGCTGATCTCCCTAACGGTTCGACCGCAGTCCGCGCGGACTCCTATTTTCGTCTTTCTCTTCCAACTTGCTCGCACTTTATCTCTTCCATCTCCCACTCTCACTCTACTCTCTATCTCTTTCTCTCTATGCATGGTACAACGCTTAACGTCCTCGTCGCGCTCGCGACAGACATGATACCAACCACGGATGGTTGCTTGAGTTCTCTCTTTCTCTCTCTCTCTCTCTCTCTCTTCCTTTTTGTCTCTTTCTTTTTCTCCTCCGTTCATCTCTCATTTCCTTTCTTGCAGTCTTTCTTCGCACTCGGTCGTTCCTCCTTTTCTGTAGCTCTTCTTTCGCTTTCTTTCTCTCTCCTCCTCCACCTCCTCGAAAACAGTCTCTCAGCAGCAAAGCAGCAAGATCCCCCAGACAAGATATGAATTCACGTTCCTCCTTTTATATTCTACGCTCGCCTGCCCTCCATTTTGCTTGCTCGGGCCCCTTGTCTGCTTGGCCGATCTGCGACTACCGTATGTGCCGACTATCTCGCGCGAGGCCCCTTCTTCCTCTCCATTATTTTTCTCTTCTCTTCTCTGCTCGTCGTCGTCGTTGTCGTCGTCGTCATCGTGGGCACACGATCGTCTTGTTCCAACGTCGCCATCGCCGTCGCGTCGCGTTTTCTTCGTCAACGACCTCGTCGTCATCGTCGTCGTCGTCATCGTCGTCGTCGTCATCGTCGTCGTGGTCGTCGTTCTCATCGTTCTCGTAGTTCTCGTAGTTCTCGTAGTTCTCGTTCTCGTAGCCCATCCTTGTCGTATTCGTCGATCTCTTCAACGTGCCGCTTTGGGCGGGTAAACGTTTACGAGTGAGAGACCTACGGTTATATTTACTCGCATATATGCACACGCACACATATTCGGCTAGCGGTCGGCTAACCGCACAGGAAGATAGGAAGATGGTACACGTTCGGTGGTACAAATGTTAGACTGAGATAGAACATCGCGACGAACGCGAGAGACCAAAAGGAATAAAGAAACATTGGATACATCGCGTGAATTGTCAGAGAATGAGAAAGAGAGAGAGAGAGAGAACGTTGCGGATAACGGAGAGATAGGGAAATAAAGAAATAGAGTACTTACGTTTTATAAATAACTATAAAAAGAGAAAGAAAAGTTGATGAATTCCTCCGAAGAGAAGAGAAACGTTAAAGAAGGGTGAGAAAAGAAGCGGAGCGTTAAATATTAAAAACAATCCATCAATTAGCGCTAATGCAGGAGCATTAAGCGTTGGGAGCGTTAGTTCGTTCTCCCAGTTAGGCGGTAACACGTGTCCGTGTGTCCCTCGTCGATGAGCTGACCCAAGCGTACATCCGCATACGAGGCGCACTACTAACGCACACACCCACACGTGCGAACGTGAGGGTTCAGTCGACCGACGCTGGGTATCATTTCGGTTCGTTAGGCGCGCTTCGTGTTCTACAGACGCGACCTTGTGTATGTACAAACGTCCGGCGCGAGCTCTACATGTGTAAAATCCGTTCGCGTGAGAAGAGACCCACAGAAGTCTCTACGTATTTTGACAATACTAACTTTTCATTCCTGGATTATCGTTTTTCTTCTTCCTCCTTCTTCTTTCTTTCTTTCTTTTTTGTTTGTTTGTTTGTTCGTTCGTTCGTTTTTGGTTTTTTCTTTTTCTCATTTAACTGATTAACGTATATTTATTCATGACAGTACAAATCCGGCGAATTTATTTTATATACAAGCTCGTCGATTTTATTTAACGTGTACTAGCAATTTATGTTAATCGATTCTAATGAAATATGTATCTCGTGAAAGAAAAATATCTCTTACTGAAAAAACATGAAATTTTCTCTCGACTATGTCGCGGATAATTCTCTCGTCAACATAAAATGGATTTCGGTATACAGAGTGCCAAGATTAAGTGTGGATAGACGAGGAGAGAGAGAGGGTGAGACAGAGAGCCATAGTGAGTGGAGACGAAAGTTAAAAAGCAGACTTAAAATATCTTCCGCTACTAACTGAGTTGCACCCGTGGCAGATATATATACATATATATACGCATATCCGCCGTATGTTTTTTCGAGATATCGCACCAACTTTTTTATACCTTTATTGTGGTTCTCTTTCTCTCTCTTTCTCAATTTTTCACCCTTCCACAGGATTTCGCCAGACGCGAAACTGGTTATTCCATTTATTTATGTAAATTTGTAAGAAATAAAGGAATCCTTTTATACGAGATTACCCCGTTAGAGCATTGAATTTTTCCAAAGGATCTCTCCTCAGTTCGCCATCTCTGGGATACAAAATTCCTTTTCTCGTTCTTGAAAAAAGCTTCTTCTCTCGGGGAAAAAGGTTCGAAGAGTGTATCGAGAGAAAAAGATCTCGTAGGTGGATAACCGAAAGATCCGAACAGGATCGAACCAAGAGAGAAAGAAAGAGAGATAAAAAAGGGAGAAAGATGGAGCCTGTATTTCCTTCTCTTCTTCTCTACCAGAGAAAGTAGGAGAATCTGCAATCCGGGATAATCCTCGAAGAAGTTCGTCGAGCCATACTCGCGTTCGTATTACCAGCAGTAGTAGTAGCTACTTCGAGTCGAAAGCTCTTAGCAACTTCGGGTTTTTCTCTCTTTTATCGTGAAAGCTTGAACGTTGAGTTTGTAGGAAGGTGGTGAGAGAAGAGGGTGGTGGGAAGCCGGTTGGGAAGCTGGTGGGGGGAAGGCGGAGGTGGTCGTAGGAGGTGATTCGATCGGTCGAGGGCAGTGCAACGACGTGCATCGCACCACAGCAAGGGCGACATTATCGCCGGTTGCACACACCGTGCGGCTGCGGATGGTGCGGTATGGTGGTTAGGGCAGTGCACCACAAGGGTGGTCAAACCGCAAACGAGACCACCGTCCTGGCTATCTGCTATCTGGATAACCACCGCAGCCACCGCTACCACCGAGCACCCCAGCACCCCTCCTCGTGTTCACCGCTCGACGACCACCCGACCTGCTCTCGCCGAGGTGCCGAGCTGCTGCCCAAGGTGGGGAGGGGGAGGGAGCTTCGACCCCACGCACCCCGCTCGCGACCCACTCGGAAACGGTAGCAAGTTACGTCGGTTAAAGCTTATCTCGCTAATCGACCTCTTCGATCGATAAGTCCTCGATACCGAGCCAAGCTAGAAAAACAACTTTACATTTTTGCAACCTTATTTTTTTTCCTTTTTTTTTACGATATCGACTCCACCAACATTTTTGCGCCACGGTTTTTTCTTCCCCTTCGGAATTGAAGTTTCGAATCATTTAGAAAAACACGATTTACTTTATAATAATTATGTAACATAGGTAAGCATACCTATCTATCATTGTTAACCATCATTTTTTAAACTTCAATTTACTAGCTATGTAATCAGCACCTTCTCTATATACCACTCGGTATATGAAAAGCCACTCAAGACCGGGGAGATCCTTGGTAGTTTACATCTTCGCGGCTACACATCCCACCGCGGACTTTATCAATTTAATTGCAAGCAAAAAGAGAACGTTGAGACGTCGACGTCAAGGAGGGGTCTGCGTCCGCTGCCGCCGCCGCCGGTGACAATTAAAATTTAAGAAACTCGTCTGACGGCAGGTGCAAAGTAAAACGTGCCGCTAAAGCGGGTAAAGGCCTCGCCGAAAACGCTCGTAAACGCCAAAGGCTACGGCGGTATAAGAAGAAAGAGAGAGCGTAAGAAGGGGGTGAAGAGTGGAGGTGGAAGTAAGAAAAATAAAGAATGAGAAAAAGAGAGGAGAAGAGATGTAGGGGAGAATAAGAATCTCTGGTCTCCATATGCGAAGCTATTACTTCGCCGTGTAATCACCGCGATTCCGCCATGCCGGGGACGCGGTGAACTCGCACGATAAATTTCTACGACTCTTCCTTCCTTCCTTCGTGTCCTCCCGCATCCTGTCTTCTCTTGGCGTCGTTTTGCCGTTTACGGCCCGACTACCGAGAAATTTAAGCGTACCCAAGCTCATCGGGCAAACGGCTTCGAGTATATACCCACCTACCCTTCCTACCACCATCTTTCCTCCTACTGCATATATATGTATACACATTCGTGCATGTATATATATTTATGTATGGTGCTTATAAGAGGAAGTAGCAGCGGACTTTTAAAGCTCGTACATACACGCGTTACCATCGCGTTTACGACTCTCCTCAGCTAACTGCCACCTTGTGCTTCCAAGACTATTCCCATTCCCCATTTCGTTCACTTTCAAATTCTTTTCTGAGATCATCGTGAAACGTGATTTTCAACGTCGAGTAGTATAATACAACTCTAAAAAGTCTTTTCTAACAATAATTTATATCTGACAAAATTGTTCTTATTTCTTGGATTTTTATTTTATTTCATTTCTTTTCTTTTTTCTTTGTTTTATCCTCAAAAAAATGATATTAAAAATTCGTGATATCGTTGTTATTCTTTCGCGAAAGAATAAAGAGAGGAATGAAAGAAAAAAAAAACAAATAGGAAACCCAGAGGAACGTCGATGGAAGGCGTGAAAACGAATCGCAGGCGATTTCAAAGATTTATATCCTAGGAATGTCGCGTTGGAAAAATATATTTCGGCGTTTATTGGGATCTCTGGGATCGATTCTCGGCGGAGAAACGTGACTTTCATCGCGCTCGCGATACGCTCACCCTCTCCTCTTCGTGAACCTCTTCCTCCTCTTTCTCCTCCACCTCCTCTTGAGCACACGCGTTCCAATTTATTTTCGAGATACGTAGACGATCACTGAAGAATTATTTCCAGACGGTTGGACGGATATTTCTAACAGGGCAGACCCACCCACCCTCTTTCACTCCCTCCCTCTCTTCTACTATTGCTGTTGCTGCTGCCCCACCCTACACCCTCCTCGTTCATTCGGATGATATTTATTAATCCTGCATCGTGCGAATAAACGAATCGAATTGTTCAACGTGAATTGCGAAAAACGACTCGTTTTAAAAGGCTTTCGATTGGATTGAGATTTCACGAATGCGATCAGTTTGTTTTCCACGCGTTAAAAACAAGATCAATCGAGTCGAATGATCATTTTTACCACCACCGTCCTACTCCCCTTCCCTTCTCAATCGTTCCATTTATTTATATATATAATCAATGATTCTCGTAATATTGTATTTATTTCTTTTAAAAAGATTAAATTGAAAAATCATTTCTCTACACACGTCCCAATATACTTTTATCCCGTGCAAGCTATTTCTTTTATAAAAAAGATAGATATACCGTATAGATCATTTTTCTATTTCCATTGACCCGTGTATATGTGTGTATATATACATATGTATCTATTTATCTATCTATCTATCTATCTATCTGTCTGTCTATCTATCGTGCACGTTCATCATAAAATGGAATCTTCTCTTCAAAGAGTCTACCATTCTGCGAGATAGGAAACCAACCTCGAATATTCATATCCTGCTTGCGAAGATCGAACAAACACGAAAGGATTCGTTCGAGCGGTTTCGCATATAACCGTACAAGCCTTTTCGTGGCATCGCAGTATTTTTGTTAGACACTGAGGAAACCGGAAAGCGCAATCGCCAAAGGCACCATCTTTTTTATCTTACCGTTCGTTGTTGTTCCGATATATACGAAAGAACGTTTTCACGTGATATACTACATATGTACATATAGGGTACACCCACGATCAAAAACTTTTCAACCCTCTTATAGATATAAGTTTTTTCAATAAATTTCCACATTTGTTTCGATGAAATAAAATCAAAAATATAAGGAAAAAACAACATTTTGAAGTGAAATAAATAACAGTAAACGATTATTGGGGGTATTGTGAAAATGTAAATAAAAATGATAATAAACGTTATTTTTATCGTTAAAACATTGATGAAATAAAATGGTAGAAATTTTTGATAGAGAATGTATTTTATTTATCGGAAAACACATTGAAGCGTATATACGTATACGTATATATATTTGTACGAAACTCTCTCTTTCTCTTTCTCTCTATCTCTCTGTTTCTCTTGGAAAATTGAAAAAGATTTATTTGTAGAATAAGAACAATAAGTCTTCTCGTAAATATAAGTAGAACCTTCGTCCCTCATCGATAAACGAGGAGGTGGTCCATCCGATAAAATACATACACTCATCCACGAGCAATTGAATCGCTTCGAAAATATAACCTCCGTTATTCTTTTTCCGTTCAACGAAGCATGTCGACTAACACCGTTCTCTCTTTCGGTACGGGCATCGACGAGCAGGCAACCATGCGAGTCGATGTTCTCCTTCCTTTCGTTTTTGCTGGACGGACGATTTTCTTCGGCTCTCGTGCTGTAAAATAGAGGAGCTGCTAAAGGAGAAAGGAGAAAGGAGAAAAGAAGAAAAATGGAATAATGGAAAAAGAAAAAAAAAACAAATGCTGTAGTACTTTCCCATTGGCAGGAGAACGCGACTGGGTTATGCGTGCGGTAGCGGATGAGAAACAACGAGAATGAGAGAGAATGAGTGAGAGAGAGAGAAAGAGAGAGAGGAATGTAGAATACGTTGGCGCGCGTTTATTAGTGTCCAATTGTGACGAGGAGAGAGGTACCGGTGAAACACGAAAGCGAGCGCGTGAACTCGCTCATTTGCGTGGCTGTTAATTTGCCACGTTTGTGTGCGCACCGCCGCCAAGGCCGCAGTGGGACGCAAACGGACAGAGGGAAAATTAGTGCCTCGCGTGTGGGTGGCGCTTTGCGTTCCGTTGCGTTCGTTCCCTTTTCTTCCTTGTCTGCCTGCCTCCCTGGCCCCAAACTGCCGTCCTCTTTCTCTCTCTCTCTCTCTCTCACGTACTCCTTCCTCTTCTTTTCCTCCCTCGCTCGTATATTCAAACGGATAAAAATCGGCACGTCGTAAAATATCCTTCTCCACCGACGTCGAAAATCAACAGAGCCATCCGTCTTTCCCTACGTAATATACAACGCATACGTATATGTACTTATATATTACTGTCCACACGTATGTATATAGGTGTATACGCGATCCGACACACGCTCATGAATTTCTTATGAGAATACATTAAGCTCTGATAAAAGAGAGGATATGCGTTGTCCCTTCGTTTGCTTTTCGTTCGAGAGAAAAAAAAAACACCTATTTCCCCCCTGCTCCTCCTCCTCCTTCTTTTCCACCTAACACTCTTCCCCTTCTGACTTCTTTACTTTTTCTTTTCTTTTTATGACTAACTCGTAACCTATCCCTGTGGTTCTCCGTTGTGTCGTAGTTTAACACGAAAACGCTCGGTTGAGTTGTCAAGTGTCGTAACATATGCTTTAAAAACTTTACTTCATAACTACCCCCACAGTGTCGCGTAATTACGTATCCACTTCGAAACTAAATTTTTTATTTCTCCTCTACTATTTCACTTCTTATCGATTACAATTCCATCCATGAATACCTTATAGTATTATAGCTTTTATTGTATAAAAGCATAAATAAATCCAAAAAAGTGGCTCGATACGATCTTGTCAACACCGATATTTTTTAAAAAATATAAAAAAATAAATAAACATACCAAACATACGAGAAGGGCTGAAAAGTGCTTAACCTAACACGTAACAGTAGGCTGAAAAATTATAAGCTTAACATACGACGAAGCGTTTAAATGTACTAACGGCTGAATATTTATGAAATTTCTTCCTTCGTTTTTCTTGGAAACGATTGAATATTGAGGTCTTACTGCTGGTACAATATATGATCCTAATGGACCATTACAACTGTGAAAAGTATAAAAAATATCGATGATAAAAATGTCGTATGGAACCCTTCCTTTTCGAGGGAAAAATTTATAATTTAATCTCGTAATACTACCTAATAAAATACCTACCTTTTTCCTTCGTATCGACGAAATTCTTCCCTTGTACGATAAATCTTTATCTCACCTGAATTATTCGTAATAACCGATCCGTATTTAGCTTGGGCGATATTCAAGATTCATCCGCGAAATGCCGTGGGATTCGCTCGGGTACTCAACCCTTCCGAGTTCTAACCCCTATGAAACCTACGTAAAACTCCCCCACCAGTGGACCCTCATACCATTCACCACCTCCTCCTCCTCCTCCTCCTCCACCTCTTCCTCCCAACAACGTCCCCAAACGTCATTCCTCCTCCCGCGTCGCATATCATTACCATGCAAATACGACTCAGCGTGTAGCAAATCCCGCGTAAAATCATCCTTTCCTCGTTCAAATCCAGCCACCATAGCAAACTCCCTTCCTCCCTTTTCTCTCTCTCTCTCTCTCTCTCTCTTTCTCTCTCATTCTCTGTATTGCTCAACCCTCGTCGCAATACTCTTCTCTATCCCAATAGCGGCCACATATGCAAAATGTGCCGCTATCATAATAACGTTACGTCGATGAACCTTCCATTGAATAGGGCTGAACCACCGTGTGCATGCATGGCATCGCTAATTACCTACTCGATGGTAGCTTTCGCACGACCACCGCGATCTCTGCCGTGTTCTTTACCACTCTTCCTACCAGTTGCAAATTCAAATTGCTCTTCTCTCTTCTCTCTACTCAATCGTCTAATTCTACCGATATTACCAAATATATTCGTCATATCTTTTCCATCACAATTATTATTTTATTCTTAAGTACTCAAAAAATAAAATAAAATAAAATAAAATAAAATAAAATAAAAGAAAATAAAATAAAATAAAATAAAATAAAATAAAAGAAAATAAAATAAAATAAAATAAAAGGAAATAAAATAAAAGAAAATAATAAAAGCGTCAAAGTGATCATTCATGCATTTGAATAAGAATAAAGAAATAAGAAAAAAGATGGTTGTATTTTACCTACCGGAAAATATTATCTCTTCGTGTCTGTTGAATAAATTATTCTATAGTTATATATAAAGGAAATAATTTTATAATAAGTTGAATTTAATGTGTCGCTTTATATTCTTTTATTACTCGAATCTTAACCGCTTACGTATAATAATCTCTAAATCTCGATGAATATTTACAAAGATTTATCCTTTCCGTGTTTTGCCACCAAGCTTTCTCTCTCTGTGTCGGTAGACGTAGAAAAATATGACGGTATATGCTCGTGATGCTCTCTCGCTATATATGCATATATATTTTTATATTTATATATCTATATTTATATCTATAATATATACAAAAATGTACAAGAGAGGCAAGATATGCGTGAGTTAAGCGTAGCTATACACGCTCGTCACTATCCCTTTTCTAATCCTAAGTAGAATTAATGTTTGATCTCGTTGCCAAAGGCGATTCGAATATTCACGTCGAGCGATACGAAACGAAGAAAACCGCTTTTCAAGATCTCTTTTTAAAAAGAGAGATTTACCGGAGCCCGTTGTTCCTTGCAGTTTTCTTCCCATCCTTTGCTCCTTGCCCCTTTTTTTAACATCATCATCCTTTTTCCGTCGCCTTTTTTCACAGTAATTTTTTAAACTTTAGTAAGGCTTCCTCGAATCTTCGAGTAATTCTTTTATTTAAAAACTCACGAAATTCGCGACTTTATCGATCATACTTTAATAAAAAATTAACTTATGAAAAGAAAAAAAACGAACTAGCAAAGAAAAAAAAAATTAAAAATTCGAAGCAGTTAGGGAAAAAAAATACGATACGCGAGTTCCCCGCTTCGGTTGTCAAAAATATCGAGTGAAAATTGATCTACAAAACTCGAACTTCTCCTCCTGCTTATGTTTCTCTTCTTCTTCTTCTCGTTTAAATTTATATCACCAACGATAGATTAAATTTAACTCACAATGAGAGAAATCCATTTGTCTGTCCCACTATTTTGTAATAAGAGTCTTTGACCATCAGTAGCAACAACAACAACAACAACAACAACAACGACGACGACGACGACAACGATGACGATTAACAAGAACAACAACGGCAACAAAGTCGTTCGTAAATAACGTAACACACGAATTATATAGATGAACTCTCGGAAAAAATGGTCTTCTATGAGGATGACGGGGCGGAGAACTCCATCAAATTGTCTTCAATAAAGTACCTCGTAGACTGTGGCCTTTTTGTCTCCAGAACCTGTCACAATGTACTTGTCGTCCGCAGAGATGTCACAGCTCAGCACCGATGACGATTCCTTCGACTGAAATCAATCGATAATCGACATGTCCAATAATCAAAATACATTCGAACGATGGAAAATAATAGATATAAAAATATACGGTAAAAAAGTAACCGTAAAAATATAAGTGTGACGAGAGATAAACGATTAAAAACTAACGAACGTATGCTCGCTCGTCGCTTGCTGATACGCGTCATTTTGCAACAAAAATTTCAACCGTAGGAAGGAAAAACTTTCCTCGTACTCTCGTCAAATTTTACGTTTACGTAACCAATTTCACATGGAAAATCGAAACATTAGCATTATGTATCTACATTGTCGTATCGTATGTATCAAAGTATTACGTATCTACGAATTTTATTTTCCAGAATTTCAACGATCGAACGCAGTTTATATATTATCAGGTAAAATCTGAGGGGAAGGAGTGGTAGGAGGAAGGAGAAAAGAATAAAAAAAATACCGTATTTTGGTTTCCCCAAAACTGCGCGTGGATTTACGCGGTAAAAAACAAATAAAGAAAAAGAGAGGGAAAGAGAAAGGTAGTGCGCCAAGCGGGATGTAAAAATACATTTTTGGAAACACGGCTGACAATGGAAGGGCTATAGATCTTTCGAATTCGTGACGAGAGTTAGTAGTAGTCTGGGCTCGAAAAATCGAATATCGCGATTCAAACGAATTTGAATTTTTATTCAAAAGTGTAATCGAAACGAGATCATCCGCTTGATTTTACTAGTCGCCCCGATAGACATTTTAACTCTTTTCCCGTTCAATCTCGTCGTGAAAGTGAATCATTTTTACCACGCAATATATATATACATACGTGAAATTTGATAATAACATTTTTGAAACTTTTAACAAATAAATATATATATATACATAAAAATAAAAATAAATAATGTGTTCCTTACCTGGAATATCGAGGCACCATAAGGCGTACGCCAGGCATTCAAAAGGTTGTCTTTTCCCGTCGAGACGAACCATTTGCCGCTCGAAGCAAATTTCAGAGATAGGACGCAGGACTCGTGCAGATGCAGCTGATACTTGTCAGGTTTTAGAGCGTGTAGTACCTCGACGTTGGAATTCTCCATGCCGACGGCAAGCCAATCGCCAGTGGGGCAGTAACCGAGGGAGAAAATCTGCGACGTGAAATCGTGTTGCTGAAGCTGTCTACCTTCTCGGAGATCCCAAGAGCGTACTGTGTTGTCAAGACCACCGGTCCACAGTTTCGACCCATTTGCCGAGATATCGATGCAAGAGGCACCGTCAGTGTGACCTTGGAACTGTCGAACCAATGCCTGATTTTGAAGATCCCAAACTGCGATGTTTCCGTCGCTGCAGCAACTGAAGCAGACCTTCGAATCCGGAGAAATTGCTAGGGCATAGCACGCCGGTGCCGAAGAGGTTAATTCCGCTTTGATCCTTGGCGTTGGACTAGCCAAATCCCAAATACTCAATTGACTTGCCTCTCCACCAACTATCAACGTCCTACCATCCGGTAGTAGCTTCACTGATCTGTATATTCCACGAGAAGGAAACAACAATAATGCATTTTATAATGCTCGTTCAAAGGAATGACGTTTTTCTGATAATTTATCATCGCGGAATCAAAATACCATCATTTAAATAACGCGATAATGTAAGGGAATACTTTAGAGATGATTATGTAGACGGTGGTATTAAAATTCGTTCATCGGGGGATCGTATTTTCAACGATAATTAATGCATGCTCACGGAGATTTTAATCGAACAATAGCGCGCCGAATTTACATATAAGCGGGCTAAAATATATCAAATCCAGTAAAGGCTTTATAAAAGAGAGGGATAGAGAGAGAGAAAGAGAGGGTGAAACGGGAAACGTGATTGCAAGAAACGTGTATGAAATTTAATTAACATACGAGCATTAACGATCACATAGCGGAGGAGTGAAACGCGAACAATTTGCCGCTTGGAATTTTATTACAATGCAAAAATACGCTTGACGTTCGTAAAATATCGAAAGAGAAAGAAAAAGAGGGTTGGGGGAGAGAGAAAGAGAGAGTTCAGCGCGAACTCTGCTCGATTCCTGTGGTTTTGTTTTCATTATAAATCACTGCCGCTTTTCGAATGGTTATTAATTTTTCAATGTAACGTCATAATATACGCGAATATCGTTCATCCGTATTTTTCACGCGATAAAAGTTCTATTTTTACGTTTTACGTTACGTTTCTTGGATCTTTATTGTTGAATATACGAAAAAAACAAAAAGGGAAATTGGACGAAAGGAAAAAAGAAAGGTTGGTCATTTCCACGAACCTGATGTAGTTCTCACGTTGCAGACAATCGAGCTGGGAGAAAGGTTTCGCGCTCCCAGTCCCCCCCTGACTTATGTCCCAGACCTTGACGCATCCCTTGCCGCCGGTGTAAACGTACTTGGTCGGATTGGAGATCGTGACCGCGCACACGACCTCGCCGTGACTTAGAGTATTAATCTGACGTGCGTGACGTGGTATCCCGCTTGCCATCAAAGCATCTAAAGGGAAACTGGCCGGTTGCATGTGTCCATCGCCCGACACTTGAAAACTGTATGCTCTGTTAGAGAAAAGTCAAAGCCGAGGAAAAGAGATGAATATTATAGATCTCATTGATAAATTTGAGGATTGACGAATTGGTACTCACGGTTTGCCGCCAGGTACACCAACCGCACCCACCATAGGTGCTCTCATTGTAACGTGGGGATCATAAAGTTGTTGAAGGGAAGGCGGTGCTCTGGGTGGCGCATAACCGTTGTAACTGATCATGTCAACGTGAGGATGTTGAGCAGCTGGCCCGAGATGATGAGGAGGTGGTCCAGGTGGATAATGAGGAGGGTAAGGACCAGGTACTCCAACACCGGTTTGTGGACCTTGCAAAAGTTTAGCCGAAGCGGATGTTTTTAAACCAGCACTAGCACCACTACCGCCACTAGCACCACCACTACCACCACCACCAGCACCAGCACCACCACCACCACCAGCAACACCCCCGCCGCCGCCGACAACCGAACCAGAAGTAGGCGTGAGAGACTTCGAGATCGGTGTCGTAGCCTTCTCTCGTTCTTCCATTTTTTTGGCCGAGGGTGTGCTCGCGTTGCTACTCGTCCCACTTCTAGGCGAGTGCGGTGTAATGTCTTTTTTCGTTTGCACGCTGCTACCCAATGGTGCCACTACCACCTTGTCTATGCCATTTTCTCGGGGAGATGACCTTCCATTGACCACCGGACTCGTCGGACCCTCGCTCGCATCGTCCACCACCAGATCCTGATCGCTCTTCTCTCCGTCGCTCTATTACAGTCGAGAGAAGAAAAAAAAATGAAAAAAAACCCAAGAAATTAGAAAAACGTGATCTCGACTTCGTAACAACTCTCTTCGTAATTACCTCCTTCCACGATAGTGATTATCTAATCGAGATTACCTATGTATCGGCTCTCTAATGCAACTAGCGACACTCGATAGGAATCTAATTAGCGATAGCAATCTAGCCTGCCTTACCGAGCAACCGATTAATCGAGGATTTCTTCGGAACGACTAAATTATAGTCTTCTCCAATACCTTAGATCCCTATCGTTTATCGCGCCGTATATATATATACGTACAAGTTACCAACACTAAGAAATATGGAACTTACGTGTCCGTTGTCCTTGTCCTGTTCCTTCTTCATTTTCTTTATGTGCATCGAGTGATCGTGATGGTTCTGGGAATGATGACCGTGATGGGGCTCTGGTGGTGTTCGTGGTCGACTGTACTTGTCACCGGGAGATATGGAACTTCTCTGTAATACAAACAAAAAATTTCTCTATTAAAATTTTTTCCTTTCTTTTTTACTTTATCAAAAAAAGAAAAAGACCTCTTCCCCCGAAGAAAAAAAAAAGACACATTCAAAGGAGTCCGCCCTAAAAATAATCTAAACATTGAAACCATTCTAAAAGAATTTATTCAAATCGAATATATATATAGGGAAGATATCTAATTTTTCTGCTAGATGATAATATGAACAAGAAGTTTTCTACATGGCAGGATGTTACGTGACAAACCATAATTATCTACGTCGATGGTTATTAACAATCGTCAGGCGAGCTTTCGCGGTAATCGATTTCGATTTTAGCGGGCGACGTGAAACGGGAACGGGACGGGAATGGTTCGTAAAGCGTACTCGTTTAGAGCCCCGCCGCCACGAGGACGATATTAAAATGTAATTTTGGCTGTCAGCGCGATTACCGCACTATTAACGATCTAGTCGAGTCCACTTTTATTATCCTCGTGCTTGCTTCGCGTTCAATCCCTCCTATTCGTTCCCATCGATCCAATAAATTTCACATTTTACATTTTACATTACGACCTAAAAAAAATTTTTCCTTTTTTTTTTCATTTCGTCGATTTGAATAAAAACAAAAAAAAAGAAAAAGTATCTTTGCGAAATAAATACGGCCTTTAGTTTATTCATTTTCTATCACCTTTTTTTTCCTCTACGCCTTATTATATATACTTATTTGGCATAAAAATCATGTAAGACAATAATATTAAACAGTTGGAACAAAAAAAAAAAGAAGAGATAAGATAGTCGTCGATATTTGAGTAAAAGTTGTTAGAATTGGAAGATGGCACGCGTCTTCGGCCATCGGTCAAGCTTAAATAAAGCATAATGGAATTCATGGGGCAGGAAGAAGGAACAAGGGGGAAGGTAAAAGGGTTGCGAAAAAAGGAAAAGATAGGATAGTCGCGGTAGCCCGAGGCTTGCGAGAGCGTGGCTTTTCTCTTTCTCTCTTTAAAAGAGTGTGAGAAGAGAAGAGAAAATGAGCTGCGAGACGAAAAGGGACAGGAGGAGAAAGGGTTGGGGGTGGAGAAGAAAGGGGTCGGCCTGGTAGGGCCGATAATGATTATAGAGTGGGCATGCATAACGTACGGCTGCGAGTGGAGAAAGAAAGAAAGAAAAAATGAAAGGAAAAAAGAAAAAAAGGAGAGATATATAAAACGAAAGAAAGAAAGAAAGAAAGAAAGAAAGAAAAGGAGGAAGGAAGGAAGGAAGGAAAAAAAAATATGATAGAGAAAAAAAGATGGAGGACACGAGCAGAAGGCTCAGAACGGAAAGTGCCTCGAGCACGAAGAGAGGAAGAAGAGAGGAAAATAGAATGGCAAGACCCGGAATGAGAGGGCGTCGGTGGGCGTTTCGCGGTCCTGCGATGATTACAGACCCGGCAAACCTATAATACACGCTCCGCACTCCCTTCTCACCCTCCTTTATAGCCTACCTTCCTTTCTTTCCATTATTTTTTCCGTCTCACTCTTTTCTTTCTTTCTTTCTTTCTCTCTTTTCTACTGCTCTCTTTTTGGTCTTTCTTGTCTCACAAACGATCCCTTGTCCCTATCACCCACCTCCCTCCGACCGCCATCTCTCTTTTCTCTTTCCTTCTTCTTCTTCTTCCTTTCTCACCCTCTCACCCTTTACCTATCATGCTTTTCACGCGCAATAACACCGTTCTCCTCGCTTCTTCTATTTAACAATTTTGTTTTTTTCTTCTTCCTTTTCCTTTTTTTTTTTTCTTTTTTATTTGCGGCATCATAGACGTCTGGGAAGTACTTTGCAGAGCATGTCTCTCTATTCTTCTGTAATTTAAGTTCTTAAAATGTAAAAGAGCTTAACTGATTCGTATGTAAGAGTATACATAGGATATATGAGAGTGCATAACTACATATTTACATTTATACGTATTTACATATTTCACGTAATACATATTAATGCATTCGGTGTTCGCGCAAGCACGTTATAAACAACACCCACCGGCGAGGGGCTGCCCCTCTCTCTCTCTCTCCCTCTCCGTTTCCTCTCCTCTCTTTGAGAATTGACCGAAGGCTCACGTTGCTGGGATAATTAATTCTTCGGCCGAATTAAATTAACGATCGAATCGAAACACGGGAATTATGTATATATGAGTAGATGTTATATGTGTAGTTCTATACACACACGCCCCACCACACATACTTCGTTGGTACCGGCGAAACGGAAGATACGTATATCGGAGCATAAATTTAACGCTTCACCTTCTACGTTTCTCTTTCCTTCTCTTAGAATAACAAAGGGATTACCAGGTGCGCTTAAAATTCATATTTGAATTCGTAATTTCATTTCGACAAGGTGAAAACGGACAGGTAATTTTACGGTGACGGAGAAAGGTGGAAAATGCGTCTGTTACGTTCTCCTGTTCTCTCTCTCTCTCTCTCTCACACATTCTCTTTCTCACTTTCGTGCTTAATCCCAGAACGTATAGTAGTTGAACTTCACCCCTACTACCATCACTATTCTACGGCGACTACTAGCAACTACTACACAATACAGCGGTTGCTCTCGCTGTTAGTACTACTACTCTTCTCCATGTACTTTCTCTCTCTCTCTCTCTCTCTCTCTCTTTCTGTGCGGCCACTTTCCGTGGGCTCTCGAGCGTCCGTCGAAAACATAAATTGCACCGTAGAGAACGCGTATATACGCAAAGCAGCAGCAGCCGGCACGCCGGCGTTCGTTCGTTCGTTCGTTTCTACCACCCTTCGCGAGCACGAAAAGTTACACGCGTGTAATCTGCGTGTTATACACGAGGCTACGTTGAGTACCAGCACGCTCGAGTACGCTTGCACGCGCTTCTCTCTGACTTACGACTTGACTACGTGTTTGTGTTTGAGCTTGTACTTGTGCTTGTGCTTGCTTGGGCTTTTCTTTCTCTTTCTCTCTCTTTCTACCTCTTTTTATCTCTTTCTTTTTCTCTACAAAAGCACTACTTTTTTTCCCATTTTGTTTTCTTCTCTTCTTTCCTCCCTTCCCTCCTTTCTCTTTTCTTTCTTCTTAATAAGAGAACTCGCTTTCGCCAAAATATGTTAATTACGTTGGACAAGTTGGAGAACGACGAGTTTAAAAAGCTTCGCCTACTCTCTCTCCCTCTCTCTCATATCTTCATCTTTCACAAAATACTATTTTTGGCAGTAAAAGCCGTCTTCTCATCCTTGTCCTCATTTTCATTTTCATCCTCATCCCCATCCTCATCCTCCTCCTCTTTCTCATCTTCGTTCTCGTAG
>JACGTP010000001.1:3284066-3298569 GCA_023678845.1 Mischocyttarus mexicanus
TATATATATATATATATGTATACGTATATATGTACATAGATTCCCCCCCGTCGGTGCCAAGACCAGCCAACGTTTATCTCTCCGGGGACGTATTTGCGGCCCGCTACCGGCACGTACGTGAGGAAGTACCGTGCAATTTGCCCCCCGGCCACTCGACTTCCGGTTTAAGGGCCACACCGACTCGAGTTTCCTGCCACCCTCCAGAGAAGACACCCTCCTCATTCCCTACCTTTCTACCACGGCTTTGCGTCCGGATTCATCACGTGCCACTTCATTATCCTATCTTTCTCTCCGCTTTCCTTTCACATGCAAGTTTAATCCTTGATAATATCAAACGGCAACAACAAAATCGGAGCTTTGTTCTTCTATAAATGTAAATGACACGCGAAATCTGTCTCTCCACGTTTCGACAACTGATAATTCGAATTCGAATAACACTGGATCGAACAGGAAGGTAAAATAGTCCCGTTTAACGCGGTGCGAATAATATGCGCAAGAATTGGCTAGATCCAGACATTTGTGATTAAAAATTTCGACAAGTTCGAAAGAATGAAAAGGACAAACGATCCTTTTAAGAAGAACTACAAAAGAGGGCTTTTAGTTAGGATTGAAAGTAAGGATAGTTAAAAGCCTAGAGGTTAGACTATCACCCCTTACCTGCGTTAAACGCACCGTGGTAAGCGTGACAAAAAGCCATGTGGGGCTTTGCAGGAGCGAGCATTAACGCATTCATGCATGTGTACGAGAGAGACGGTTTAATCGACAGACAGGCAAACAGACAGAGAAAATGATAGATACAGAGAGATGGTGGGAAAAGGGGAAGCAGGGAGAGAAGGGGAGTTCGAAGGGCTGCTGCGTTCAGTGTGCAGTATTATTAAACGAAATATTGATTCAAGCCCTGTTTACCGAGTAATACATATTCATGGAGGGTTGGCGCTTCTGTCTATTTGCCCTCATCGCCTCCAGAACGCGTCTCCCCTTTCAAACTCACCCCCTCTACCCGACATTCCCTTCCGTCTCCGTCACTCTCTCTCTCTCTCTCTCACCCTCTCTCTCTTACTCTGTTCTTTCGTAGCCTACCATACTACCCATGTACAACACCTGATTACTGAGAACCACAAGACCGTTTTTTACCTTGCGTTCCCCCTTCCGTTTTTTCTTTTCTTTTCTTTTCTTTTGCCCAAACGAAGGTGGCCATCTTCCCTCGCTCCTCTTTTACTTTTATTCGTTCTTTGAGAGTGTACACGGATATAAAAAAAGAAAAAAAGAAAAATACTATTGCTTAGGAATATCTACCCTTTCGATCTCAAACGGTGAATTGAAGAATAACCCCCCTCTATACATATTGATAGTTTTATTATTTATTTATATATTATATTTTATATAGCGAACTTTTATTTTTCTTCGCCGTAAGAATCTGTTTCGTTGAGAAGAAATAATTGAAGTCATTCTGGATACTTAACATCGACCGAGGGTTGATTTCTGCACACGTTCGTTTAGGATTTGCTATCGGCTACTAGAAAATTATTCGAGTCATGCACGCGAAGAGCTGGAAAGAGGACAGAAGGGGAGAGGAGAGGTACCAACTTGGAACTCAATTACACGCGACGGGTCACCACGGTCGCATGCCAATTTCGTACGAGCGAGCGTGCTTATCATCCCGGCCAAAATGCACGTTTCCTTCTGATCTATAAGTATGAATAGAGTAGAATAATCGTCGACCGAAGAGACCGTTTGTTTCTTGTATTTTATGTCAATATATATATATATCTTGGATATTTTCGATTTAACGATTTTAATTTGATTTTTTGTCTATTAATATTTATATTTTTATATCTTATTGAAATGGAATATAAAAGACACGTGTAAGATTGTAAAAAGAAGTTAAATAAAAATTCTGTTAACTGGAGTAAACGTGAATATTAAATGAGTAATATATTTTTAACTAACATAAGGTAACCGAGATAGGTTGTTCGTGGCATTATAATCAATAGAGATAAATGATAAACGAACCTAAAAACGTCACACGAACTTTCTCGATTACCCGATATTATAATTGAATTCAATGAATAATTGGAACGTTTCATTCAATGCAAAGCGTCTAGTCGCAAGAATATATTATTATTCGTCGGTAAATAAGAATCGTTAAGAGATAATAATTATAAATATACAAAATAAATAATATGTCTTCTTATCCGAGTAAATAGATTAATTGTTAGAAATATAAACTAACTTACCCCTATTATAGAATTGAGCTCCGTCATGGTAACTTGTTTCGCCCTTTCAACAGCCGATGCAACCTGCTGTTGATGATCCTGAGAAAGAAACGGCAGGATCTGTGCGATAATGGCGCTCAGTCTCTTCGATATCTCGGTCTGTGGTATAGAAAAAGAAACAAAACAAAAAAAAAGAAATCGAAATTGTAATTAAATTGTCCATTATCGTTAACGATGATATAGCGCTTCTAAATCGTGAAGAAAGAAAAGGAATCGAGAAAGAAGACAGATTTGGAAGTATTTTTTTTTTCTTTTCGAGGAAAATGCAATCGTTGGGTAAGGACAACCAGAAAGCAAAGAGGGTGAGTGAAAGAGGGGTGGTAGAATGATAGGGGATGAAAGGAGAGAAAAGAAGAAGAGGGAGAAGAAGAAGAATATCGCGTTCCAACGCTCTGTGTGAGCTTTTATAGAAATTATAAAGCACTTATACGTATTATAGCGCAGACGGCATAAAATAAAAAAAACATCGTAGCTTAGCGAGAAAGCCGTAATGCTCTTCTCTCTCTCTTTCTATCCTCTTTTTCCATTTTTCGCCATTATACGATGCTCGATGGCTGCAAACGATAGCTCTTCTTTCATATATACACACCGTCTACATGAGATATCTATATGTATATTTACATATGTGTATACACTCGTGAGAGAGACGTTTTTATAAAATCTCTTTACATTTGTTACGACTCTACTCTATTCCTCAATCGACAATCGGTATTCATTCGTTAAATATGTATATGTATATGTATATATATAAATATAAATTTAATTACTTATATACTTAAGAAACGATGTTTTCTAAAATTCTACGTTATAATAGGAATTAAATGATAACCATTAAATGCATTTTTTAAATTTCCCTCGTATCACCGATCGATGCAACGTGTAACTTAATTTTTCAACCTTATTTATATTTTATCGCTATAATATTTTTTTTTTATTTACCGAAAGAAACCATTTCCAAATTTTATTTATTTATTCGAAATAAGAAAAAAAGACGTATTTCATTAGAAACTTGAAAGAACAAAAAATTGGATTCTAGAGGATTGCGTTGAGAGATCTAAAAAGACGTGTCATCGAACTTGTGTAGCTTAAATATCGTTTTTAAGAGCAAATGGAAAGAAGAAAAAAAAATAAAATAAAAAAAGAGAGAAAAAGAGAGAGAAGAAAAAAAGTGAAGTGATTCGGAGTTTCCTTGGAGTCAAGAGTGCTCGTATTTTAAAGGCTTGAAAGGACAGGCTTATGTTAGACGAGAAGGAGAAAGAGAAGTTACGCTTTCCTCTATTTTAATCTCGGTTAACTCGTGCCAACGCCGCAGAAATGAAGCCACGCGAAGAGGAGAGACTCTGAATTGGACGAGTAATGAGAAGAGATTAAAGATAAAGCTGTCGGAACAAGTACAGCAAAACGTTTAATAAGAACCTAGTAACACGTGGGAGGACCGTACTAAGATTTCCTATATTATATACAAATATACAATGTTAAGTAGTAAAATATTGATGAAGAATGCATTTTACCATAACATCCTACTCCATGGACAAAGTACGATTCTTCATATAATCTTTTTGTTGAAATAAATTATCTCGAGTTTAAAGTTTCAATAGAGATATTATTACAAGCCACAGAAATTAAGTTTATGTAGAATAAAAAGAAAATAATAATAATAATGAAAAGAATATGCAAAGAACTGAAAAAAAACTATAATATAACTAACACCGATCTAATATTCCAAGCTTAATTAAACTTTCAACTCAAAGATATACTTAAAAAGAAAAATTACTTTGTTCAATACTTTATTTGTATAATAAATATGCAATACGCGAACCGTGTTTACAGAAAAAAAATCGAAAAACTGGTTACTTAAAAATGTTAATTTTGTTCCCTGAATACTTTGTAAGAGGAACGAACGAAAAGCATGAATATATATAAAAATGTATAAGAAATATTTTATACATCGTAAGCGTTAGATCGAGAAGCCATCGTACTTTGTAAAAAGGAAACAAGGTAATAAAAATAAAAATAAAAAGAAGAGAAGAAGAAAAAAAAGCATAAAAATATCCTTCTCTCATTCCCATCGACAATTCCAACGTTCTTCTTTCGTTAAATCGTTACTCGTGTCGTCGAGTCATCGCGGCAAATGTTTATTCGCCGGTATATACTCGGAGCAAACTTATCTCACCTTAATGACTTTGGCAAACATGCGAGAATCGACGACGCGCGACATCTCCTCTCGCGCGGTAACGCAGTCGGAAAATAAAACGCCACTCGAAAGAGGAAAACCAGGAGGAGGAGGAGAGAGTAGGAGGATGGGGAGGAGGAGGGGGATCGTGATAAAGAGAAGGAAGTGGAATGAGACGATAAAAAAAAAAGGAGGATATTGCATGAACATATAAGTATGTAAATACATATGTATATACAAAGTATACGACAAGATAGACGTCGTGACCATCTTTTTACCTTCTTCTCAAAATGAACAATACGATAAATTAAATTTTCCTTTTTTCTTTTCCTTTCTTAATTTTCGCAAACGAAAAAATAAATAGAGAAATTAAATTATATTTTGAAGAAGCATAGTGACGATGGTAAATATTGGAAAAGTCGTAAAACGTTTGAATTTGCAATACGATATTAATGATACGTATGTATGTATAAAAAGAAACACGACGTTATATTGTTTCAAATGAGATACATATTGTATGTGTACATATATATAAGTATACAATATATGATACAACTACGTTTTCTTCTCTTCGCGATTCGACATTGGCGAACGATATTGTAAAAATGTCTCTTAAATTATTTGGAATGGTTAAGAGATATTTACCTGTTTGTGCATCTCGACGTTGAGGCCGTACGACATCTCGTAATACTGTAACACAAACAGAAGAAAAAAAAGTCGAATAAAATATGGTACATATATACAAGTTAATTTTTTTTCTTCTACAGTATGATCAACGATCGTTTAAAACACCAAACTGCAAGAAGAAATAACGAAAAATAAAGAAATAAAAGGAAGAACGAGAAAAGCCGTCTAATGTATTAATTTTTAAGAATTCGAGATGTTTCAAGACTCTAATTGCAACTCTCTCAATTTCTCATGTAAATTGATAGGACACGACTCGTGTCTCTCGCTTCTTCGCCTTCTATATATTTACCTATTTACTCACGTAAGATGTATGTATATATGTGTGTGTATGTAATACGCAAGTATTACCTGGTTGCGTTTCTCATTTGCGACGTATTTGGTAGTAGCACTCGTTCACGGCTTAATTAAAGCGCGAGAAAAGATACTCTGGCTAGTTTCGAAGTGATATACTTGAAGATTTCAAATCTAGTTTGGAAAGAGAGAGGTTGTTTCTCCTCGACAAAATATCTCTATCTCTTTCTATCTACAAACGCGACATTTTCATTTAATTCCAATCGAATGGGCGTAAGTATGCAAGTGCAATGGAGATAACGAGAATAATTTACTAAGAATTTAGTACCTAACGAAGAGAACGTCCTTCGAATCTAACACTTTCTTCACAGCTACGCGAATGTTATTGCACAAAACAACAAGAATAACCTCGGAACCACCACTACCATCATCATCATCACCACCACCACCATTACTGGCCGCAGTGGTTTCTGCGGTCGTCCTTGTTTAACTTTCTCCACTTTTCTTCTCTATCTCTATCTCTATCTCTATCTCTATCTCTATCTCTCTTTTTCTGAACCGTTTAACATGGCAGGCATTAGCGAGCAAGCAAGCTAGCAAGCAAACAAGTAACAAATCTGCGCCGGTAGCAATTTAGCAACGTTTTCTAGATCTGTCCCAGCCCCGGAGGTTTCTTTATTGAAAAAAGAATAATTTTCCGAGTGTACGAGCTTTCATCTTCTTCCCTTGCGTCAACGAACTCGACCGAGTCCATACACGGAGGTCATTAGTCAGAGATAAACGAGAGATGGTTGGATGATAGTAGTAATTATAGTAGCAACAGTAGAGAACTAGTATATTGTACCTAGTTGCACCGTTTCCATGGTAACGTGTTATTAATTATCCTTTAATCGCGATAAATTGTAAACGGTGCTTGCAGTTGGTGCCATAGAAGAAAAGAGGAAATAAAAGTAGGGTAACGTAGCTAAAATCGTACCCATCTGACGTTTTGACTTTACTATCGTATCAATAGCGTTCATACTGGCAAGCAATTGTTCAATAATGTCAAACAATATTGGTTCATGGAATCAGATTTTGTTATTTTCCTTACACTAGTCCTGCGATATTCATTTATTACATTTTTTTTAATTTTAGGTAAAAGGATGTAAATATTTCGTACTTCATTAAAATGATTTCAGCAACCTTACTATATTATATTATGTATTGTGTATGAGAGAAATAAAAAAAAAGAAAGAGAGGAAGGAAGGAAGTTGCAAACGCGTGCAATGCACGTTTTCTCGAGTACTCCGAGCTTACAGATTCTTAATCTTACGGGCCATTAGCTCGGTAATTACACGGACGAATTAATTGCGTCGTAAGTAAGTTATTTCTCTCGCGAGAGAATCTAAGAGGAAAAGGAGGAGCCAGAGGTGGAGGAGGAAAAGGAGGGAGAAATTCGAGAGAAGTAAACGAAAGAAGCGAGGTGGTGTGGAGAGGATGACGAGGACGAGGACGATGAGAACGAGTACAACGAGGAGCTAGCTAAACGAAGGTATTTAGGATCGAATAAAGAAAGAAATAAGGAAGAAAACGAGCTAACCTTTTCCAATTGCTGCAATATCGATTAACGACTTTGACGGATATCTCGTAGGCGTGAAGCACCATCTTTGTCGACCTTTCTTGTCAGACGACTAAGAAATAAAGAAATAAAAAGAAAAAGAAAAGGATCGTTAACTAGGTATCGGATATGTAATTAATTAATAATTATCGATGGGCAAGGTGTCGAGCAGAACGTTGATCGGCCTTTGAAATTATACACAAGTTTTTAGGTGTGTATGTGTATGTATATGAAGAGAGTGGGATGGGTGCCATAGCACGATTTGCAATAAGTCGAATTATGAGAGACAACGTGTTCGGTAGACTGTTAGAAGGAAAAAGAGGGTGGGTTGGGAAGAAGGAGGAGGAGAGGATGAGAGACCAGAGTTCTCGTTCGTGGTTCGCGTCGATAAATCTCTGCGCCAAACGTAGACTTCCTTTAACTACTACTACTACTACTACTATTACTACTACTCCACCAACTCCATTTCTACCTCATCTTCTTCATCCTCATCCTCCTCCTCCTTCTCCTACTCCTCCTCCTGGTCGTCGTGTCGGCTCGTCCGCTTGATTAATCGTGTTTAAACTAGTCGCCTCCGCGCGCCAATTAAGTCCGTACAACGTTTATGCTCAAGAGAAGGAGAGAGGGAAACGGACAAGAAAAACAAGATGAAGAGAGGCGAGGGATGAAGGAGGGTGGTTAATGAAAGAGGGTGAACGGAATGGACACCCTTCTCTGCCATACTTCTTCTTCCTCCTCCTACGCTTTACCTATTACCCATCGGCATCAACTCTTCCTGACACAAAACAGGAACACGTCGTGAGCCGAAAGCAAAACAGCAACGCTAACGTTCTTCCAATGTTACTTGCTTGCTTGCTTGCTTGCTTGCTTGCTTGCCTGCCTGCTTGCTTGCTTGCTTGCTTGCCTGCCTGCCTGCTTGCTTGCTTGCTTGCTGGCTGGCTGGCTGGCTGGCTGGCTGGCTGGCTGGCTGGCTTGCTTGCTTGCTTGCTTGCTTGCTTGCTTGCTGGCTGCCACTGGCTCGTGAGGGACAACAATAAATTAGTATCGAGCCGATGTGCACGTGGTGGCTAACAAGATCACGAACACGCGCTTAAAATATACACGTCGGTGTGACACTACTCGCACGCGTCCGCGCGCACGCGTGCGTGCTTTGAACATAGAAAAAGGGGGGGGGGGGGCGTGGGTGGGAGAAGATAGGTAGGTAGGCAAGCAAGTAGGTAGGTAGATAGATAAATAGATAGTTGGATAGATAGATAGAGATGAAGATATCGCGATTCTGGTGGGAGATGCGTGTTGAAACGCGTCCCGCATATCGTCGCGCGATGAATGTAGAATAGAACGCGATACGTTGCTAAGTAATTACGCGCGAACCATTAACCCCCTGAGACTCGAGTCAAAGTATTAATTGCCTTCTGCTTTCCTCTCCTATCGCTGAACTTTGATAAACGAATCGTTCCTTCATCCACGTACATATGATGTATATCCATTTTCTTTCTCAATCTAGGATTCTATTCTTCAATCTACCGAAATTCGGGATACAGTTCAAAATTATTCTTGGATCGAAGAAAACAATTCATACGATTACCCTTCCCAGAGGAAAAGAGTCGAATTATCTAATTGCTACAATTCCACTGTTTAAATTAAATTATCGAGAAATTTATTTCTCTACGATGTTAATAATAGAAGAAAAAAAAGCTAAAATAAGACATGTGGAAAGATAAATGTGAAGATAGATCTGGACGAGATAGATAGCGGTTAAGTCTCGGATCGATAGTAGGTTTCTATCACGAGAATACCTTTGAAAATTGGCAGGTCAACTTGCACGAAAGCTATCCCACTGTTGTTGGTGGGTTCGTTCGTTCGTTCGAACTTGGTAAACTTGACACGCGTATAGCGCACGAGCCAAACGTGTCTCGTCGTCGCAGTAGCTTCAGAACCAGCAACAGCAGCACCACCAGCACCATCAGCACTAACACTACCACTTGCTTCCCTTTATTCTCTTCGTTGGCATCAAAGCACAAAATCTCGGAACGTGTGGAATTGTAATTAACGTTAAGCGGACAAAGGACTAACTCAGTGAAGGAGACTAGAAATAGATAGATAGATAGATAGAGTAAAAGAGATAGATAGATAGAAAGGGAGAGAATGAAAGAAACAAAAATAGATAGACGTTATCATTGTCGTCCATTTCACGTGCTCGTAAAAAAAGTTATCTATCGACTTGACTAAAATTCAATGTACCGTCAATCGGCATCCAATTCCGTCGAGAAAGGTATTTTTCTTTTTTTTTTCTTTTTTAAAGCTTTTCCGATGGCATTTATCGATCTACAAGAAATTCGACATGGAAAAAACTCAACATATACGATCGCTCTTGGACTTTTAAGCGATACATCGAACTGTTAAAGAAAGAAAGGAAGAGAAAGAGGAAGAGAAAGAGGAAGAGAAAAAATGTTACCGAGGATGGTAGAAGTAAAAGAAGCTCGTTAATTACGCTTTCTTGTTATCTCCGACAAGTTTCCACGCAAAGTCACGCCGATAGCACGATAACCGAACAGGACTGTCGTAATTAGCTGACTCTGCCTGAACTCGATCGACCGCGGCGTGAACGTTGAATACAGACAGAGAGAGTGAGAGAGACAGTGAAAGAGAGAGAGAGAGAGAGAGAGAGAGAGGAGAGAGAGAGATGAGAGAGAGAGAGAGAGAGGAGAGAGAGATAGCTAGCAAGCCAATGAGAACGACCACGTAATCCAAAGGCATTAACCAGCCGTTGGACAACGGTCTGCCATTACGACGTATTAGTTTGTCATTAGATACCCAAAGCAGGAGCAACGTGACTTCGGTAAATCGATGAGCACCACTGGCTCTTAGTATCATTAGCTATGCATGATAGGAGTGTTGTACTGCGTGTTCATTCCTGTGTAAGCTAGAATAAGTATACATATAGACGACGACGAGTATGTGTCTATAGATATGGATACACCTATGTAAGTATGTGGTATATAGTACCTACGTTATACACGTTAAACACAAGTGCTAGGAAAGAGAGAGATATAGATAGATAGATAGAGAGATAAATAGAGAAATTTTAACAGAAGAAAGAGACCCAACGAAAAGTCTGCATGTGCACGAGAATGTAATTAATATTTAAAAAAAATCTCGATGGTTTAACGCTCAAGCGAACATAATTATTATTCGGAATAGAATGTATTGTACGTACGTAGGTAGGTACGTACGTAGGTACGTACGAATGTTTGTATGGGTATATAAATGTATGCGTGTAAGCATAAGGAAAGATAGAAAGCAAGAAGATGGCACAAACTTTAAAGAAAATTACCCTCAGACAATGATTTTTTTCTTCAACTTACCATCACATAATGCCGTTGTATCTCGATCTTGTCGGTGGCCAATTTTTCGCATTCCATCTTCAATCTAAAAACAGTGGAAAAAAAGAAGTTATCCAAAAAGAAGCGCGATAATGTTAAATATAACATGGAGTATTATACAAATGTATTATAAAGACTAATGCTAGAGCTTTTTTCCATAGAAAACGTTTCTTCGATCTTTGCACTGTAGGTAATTTAAAAGGAAAAAAAAAAATAAACTCTGGACAAAGACAAAGGATCTGACGCAACCCTGACGCGTGTGATATTACGACGATAGAAGATTAAAAAGAAAAAAAAAGTAAGAGATCTAGGAATAGAAGAGAGTAGAAGAAGAAAGAGCAAAAGGTCGCGGAAGTGTTCCGGTATATCGAAGAAGGATAAATAGAAAATAAGGATAGAGATAGTAGATGGTAAAGTTTGAATACTTCGGGGGGTGAATGTTGAAAAATGCAGTGACAAGTGGCAAGGTTTCCTCGATTTCGTATTCCCACAGAAAAAGTGGGATGAGTGTATTCGCGTAATCTAGGAGAGAGAAAGAGAGAGAGAAAGGTTGTCTATAAGTCCTATAGCAAAGGTCTAGGAAAGAAATGGGAAAAAAAAAATAAAGAAATAAAGAAATAAAGAAAAAGAAAGGAAAAGAATATCGGCGAACGCTTAATGCTACTCTTGCGTTCGCCGATAGCCACGTTTCGTCGTAAATCACTTATGGCTTCCGCGCGTCGCGTGCACCTCAAAGAAGAAGCCTGCTGCCGCCAGCTGCGTTTGTTCCCAGTCTCTCATGCGCCAGAAACGCGCGAGCACGTACAAAAGAACCGATCCATAATATACAGAGCGAGTGTACCTACAATGATACATCACAACCATTGCAACCAAAGCTAACTTTTTTCTTTTTATCATACATGTGGAAAAGTCGAATGAAATTATTTATAGATACGGAGGTTTGATGTTTTTTTTTTTCTTTTTTTCTATGAAATTTCATGATAACTTTTCATTCCATTTCATTTCATTTCATTCGTACTATACCAACAGGGTCTTTTTTACAAACCAGTATTTATTGACTCGCTCTGTAAAAGGATAAGGGACAAAGACCCTCGAAGGGAAGAAAAGAAAAGAAAAGAAAATAAAAGCTTAGGAACGATGGGAACAACTCACGAGTGATATTGCGCTTGTAAGAAGCTGAACTCCTCCTTGATCCTGTCGCAAGACTCGTTCACTGTGAACTTGAATGGCTGGCCTGATTGCGGTGGTCCCTGCATCACAGAAACAAAAGTGTTTTTTTGTTATACCACCATTTATTTTTTTCTTATTGTTAAAAATTAAATAGGTATAGGTAGGACGATTAAAAATTAGGCATAGAAAGAAAAAAAAAAAGAACAAAGAAAGAAAGAGAAAAAGAAAGAAAGAAAGAAAGAAGGAATGAATGAATGAATGAATAAATGAATGTAAATCAAATAGAAAATACATATGGAGCGGAAGATGAGCGGTTTTTTTTTCCAACCGATTTTCCGTGAATTTTCTGTGAAAGCATCCCTTTGTCCAATATAATTCGATACTTGCATACGAACGAAGAAGCAGCCGTGTCGTCAGTGGTTTCCTGCACGTCGAATAATTAATTCCGTACATCTGTTCGCTCGAGGAGTAGCGTGGGCGCGCGCACACACACACACACACACACACACACACACATGAGAGAGAGAGAGAGAGAGAGAGAGAGAGAGAGAGAGAGAGACATAAATACGTAGGTATAGACTCTCTCACCGCGATATGTATATGCTGTTACATAGGAGAAAGCGATACGAACGCGTATAGCAAAGAGAAACAGAGAGAGAGAGAGAGACAGAAACAGTAAGTGGAAACACGAGATCCAACGGTGGTATACTCTACCATAAAGAGGAAGAGAGGAAGTGAGAGAGAGAGAGAGAGAGAAGATGATGGTAGGTGCGCGTGAACACGCGTGCACGCACGATTACCTCCCCCGTACGTGAAACTACACTATCGTATGTAGTATACGCGAAACAACGAGCTAGAACAGAGTATGCAAGAGGAAGAGGAAGAGAGAGAGAAGGAGATAGAGAGAGAGAGAGAGAGAAGAAGAGAGCGAGGTAGAAGAGAGACGGAGCAAGTGTTAATTACACGTTTGCGGTGTCCGGGAGGATTACACGCTACAACCGAAACTATGAGGTTCTCGACTGTATATAGACGCTCGTTCGTGCACACGTGCTTGCGAGTATAACACATACACACATGCATGCATACATATACACATATGTATATTTGTACGCGACGACCACTTGGACGCTACAAACGCGTTCTTTTTTTCGAGAACCTGTAGATCCTTTCTATTCGACTTTTTCAAAAACCACGATTATAAACTATATTCACGTATGTATAAGGATCTATAAACTCTATCGCCGAATTTCTAAGAAGTAAATAAATAAATCAAACAGATCGATACCAGAGAGATATCGACACACACACACATTTGATATTTACAATTTAAATTATACTATTGGAAAGAAATATTATTATAAACGGAAAGAAAATATTTTTCTTTTAATTTGATACTAGATTTTAGACAACTGTTGGCTTGAAAGATAAGATATTAGGGATATCTTCTAGTATTTTACAGCACTTTCGTGTCGAATGGTAGAAGAATAGAAAGAAGAAGAAGAAGAGAGAAAGAGAGAAAGAGAGAAAGATAGATAGACGGAAGAAGATCGCCCTCGAGTTAAGAGGGAGGTGCCTCTGCACCTCTAGTGACCTCGATAACAATCGAGCCGTTGTAATCGAATGAGATGGAAGTCCTCTTCTTTTCTTCTTTCTCTCTCTCTCTCTTCTCCATCTCCTCTCTACTGCTTCAATTCAACCACCGACAAAGACTACAAATCCAGAGAAGAAGTCTGCTCGTACCAACTATTCTTTCGATATACACAATAAAAGAGACCTCTTCTAGCTATGGGTGTCTGATTCTACCATCTTTAACAGAGAATTCTACTCCACCTCTTCTCCTTTCTACTTTCTACCTTCTCTCTTTCTCTCTTTCTCTCTGAACCAACCAATTTTTATACGATCAAAAGATCACTCGGTTCACAGTGTATTTCTTCTCGTTTCTTTTTTTCTACAGCGTTCATAGGATTCGTAAATATATATTTGTACACTATCGATCAAAAATGTGAATACACATCAACCGAAGATATTAATTTCTTGCCGTATCATTTATATTTAACCGTAGGAAAGGTATATAATCTACTGAGAACATCGTAGCTTCGATTTGTAAAAGACCTAATAGTTGTAAACAAAAACAAAACTGAATGCTAGTGAAAAGTTATTACTTACAATTGAAGGAATCTGACAAATCGTATAATACACATACAAGAATAAAGAAATGTTGACCAAATGGAACACCTACAGTTTATATATAAGTGTGTAATACAAATGCAGTAGGTATATCCTACTGGTATGAGAAATTAAATTAAAAAAAGAAAATAATCGACAACGCTATTTTAACCCAACCGTTTAACGCGATAATTTTTGTCAAACGATCGAAAATTTGCATAAAGTATAATTATTATGAAGCAAAGATTTGTAATGGAAAGTGTAACGCAATCGATGTTTGTTTGTGTTTCGAAGGTTTCCACTAATACGTTAGAATCCATTTCGTAAGGTTACTCGTTGTAATATACTTCAATCCGATCGCACAATATTATTTCAATGACTAATCGGATCAAATTATCTTAGATTGTTGGTTCTTTTATTAAACACTATAATATATTACTATAATACAGCCTAGAAAATCTGAAGAAAAATAGATAATCTATATAGGATGATCGCGTAAGGTCGTCAAGTAGATAAAAGCGATAAGATTGAAAGAGTCATTGGAAGTTCCATTTTGGTTCGTGGTTACTAGCAAATCTAGACTGAAATTTGTAAAATCCTTGGTATAGCGCTAGATACTATCGTTAGTATGAATCGCTAGACCTAACGTAGAAAGGAAAGTACAACACGCTGGTGGTGGTTGGGGGTGTCCTCTTGTTACCTCCATTACCATCTATCTATCTATCTATCTATCTATCTATCTATCTATCTATCTATCTAT
>JACGTP010000001.1:3301267-3338767 GCA_023678845.1 Mischocyttarus mexicanus
TTTCTCTCTCTACTTTAAGCTCGACGAAATTTTTCTACCTTAATTTTTTTTTTTCTTATAAAAAATAAAAAGGGAAAAAAGAATCTGGCGTTTAGACCATATAGGCATTAGACTTCAAAATTTCACATGTCGTATGAGGTCTATTCAAAATCACGACTACTATCATACGCGGAACCAAATTTATATTAAGAGGCAATAATAGGGTAAATCCTTGACGTATATATGACTTGTTAAAATATTCTTATGTAGTCAGGAAATTTGGGTATACGAAAAATCTTATGTAAGGAACAAACATTGTATCGTATAATCGATGTAGAACATTAAACGATGTAAAAAGTGTTTGGGGTTAAACACACACAAAAAAAAGTCAGACCACCCAAATTTGTATATTAGTAAAACTTATATTTAGTTAGATTTATGTTATCCTTATATATCTTTTTCTCTAGAGTATAGTAAGGGAGAGGGATTCAAAAAAGATAAGTCTAACAACACAAGCCCTAACAAAACGACGAACCGATCTTGATCTTGTTCGGAATCGTAATCCGAGGAAAAAGGGGGATTCCCTTTGGAATCGCATCAAGAATCAGAAGCACCGGTTACCAAGCCAAAGTAATTTTCGTCCTAAGAAGGTCACAGGGGAAAAGAGAGAGAGAGAGAGAGAGAGTGGAGTCTACGAGGAATCCTAAGGAGGGTCCAAGTACCGTTTCTCGAATTCAACCATTAACGCGGAAATTGGCGGCAGTTTTAGGGCGGTCCGTTCCAAATTGCCCGAAGCGAAAGCCCTTCAATTTCGTAGTCAATTCTATCCCCTTGGCGATAATCCACACCGTAGACTGTGTCTAAAGGAGGGGAGAGAGAGATGCCAGAGGGGTTCCTGGCTATTCACAAAGCGACCCTCTTGTTCTCACTTCCCCTATTCTCCCTCTCCTCTCCTCTTCTCTTCCTGTCCCTCTTCAGACCCCCCCCCGCTCTATAAAAATGCACTCGATGCATATAACGTTACGAAAAAATATATTAACCGTTTCGATGCTAACCAAATTTTCTACATATATATATAAGTCCATTTACTGCGGGATTTCATAAAACACGTACCATTTGAATAAATTAGAATCACATATTAGAATTTATGATTATTAGTATTTTAGGTGTTGGGGAAAATGGGAATAATAATTCACTGATTTATAAAAAAAGAAAAGGAAACACGTATTTGTTAAGTTTATTATATCGAGCTGATTGTGAGGCAGAGACGTCTTTAAGCTAGCACGGTTTCTAAGGAAGTGAAGAAAAAGAAAGAAATGCAACTGCATTCAACCACTAAAGGTAAATAAAGATTAGGAGGCTGTTTACATAGTTCGAATACGATCTCGTATAGGCATTTTAGAAAATGCTAGATAATTTTTGAATAAGAGAGAACTTCAAAGTTCAATCCAACATATTAGGCAACCACGTTTTTACAAATATTAGAAATGTGATAATGACCATCAGTCAATGATGAAAAAGTTTTATAATATTGATACAAGATAATGGATATTTTATTATAAATACCGATGTTTTTTGTTATTTACATACACAAATTCTACTAACTTGATAAATAAAATGTTTGACAAAACGTTATCAAGAATTTGATTTCGCAAAGATAATTAAAGTCTGCCAAAGAGAGAAGTTGATATGAAAATAAGATAAATAGTTGTCCTAGTTGCTTTTTAACACTTAATAAATTCATTTCATCGTAGCATAGAAGAAACGACCATCGTCGTTTCGTTTCCTAATCTCTGCTTACTAAACTCTTCAAACAGAGAAGAGAAACACGCGACGAAGAGTTAGAGGAAGAGTAATGGAACGACGAGAAGGAAGAGGAGGAGAAGGAGAAGAAGAAGGATGGAAAGAGTACCAACCTATTCGATCCGAAGAAAGATAACGAGTGTCAAATATGTGCTCTGATAACGAGTCTCCAAATAAGTCTTACCCCCTAACGTCATCGTCGTCGTCGTCGTCGTCGTTGTCAGAGTTCTTCCTATTGTTTGTCACACGTAATCTTGAATTTGAGAGAAGTGGGAAAGAAGGGAGTAAGACTAATCTTTCTTTCCGTATATATGTACACAAGACGAAGAGACGAAGAAAAATAAGAAACTAGAAACTGTATATGTATATATAGAAAAATTCCACTTCCCCTTCAAATAAATATAGAATCGATTCGTAGAACTAGATCACTTTTATTTCAAACTACATTTCTTTGTTCTCTCGATACGAAATAGTCAATATTACTAGAGTAGATCCATTTTCTAGTTCAATATATGTACGTCTATATATATATATATATATATATATATATATATTTATACACATAAACACACAGATATGCGCAGCATGGAATCGAATTTTTGATCGTGTAAACCACATTTAACAAGTTTGGGAAATGGAAACGTGGTGTTTAAATTGTCATTGAAGAAAAAATAAATAAAAAAAAGTACAAAAGTAGAACGTGGCAAATATATTTGAGCACACGAGTTTCGTCAAGCTTCGTTATTTACAAAGAAGAAGAAGAGGAAAAAGAAGAGGAAGAAGAAGAGGAAGAAAAGGAAAAGAAGAAAAAGCGGCAAACATTAAAGAAAGAAAAGAAAGGTGAGAAAAGAGGAGACGAGGGTTGGTAAAGGGAAAAGGTAGGAGGAAAAGGACAGGGACCAGCACGTTTGACTATAAAAAAGTTGGACCTGGAGTTAGTGCTACGGAGTAGGTAAGTCTTACGAATCGTTTTCAGGCACTCCTTTGTTCGTCGAAACGTTCTCTCTCTCTCTCTCTCTCTCTCTCTCTCCAGGAAGAGTTTTCTCCCACGGTGACAATGGAACCATTGATTCCAAAGATCGGTGAATGGCCTCTTCTTCCTTCCTAAAATTCTAGATATCTCTTTTTCTAAGATACAGAGGGTGGATCATTTACATCAAAAAATAAAAAAAATAAAAAATAACATCTAAACGTCAACGTTATTTATGATTCCATAGAACCAGAATCCTTAGGAAGCAAGTCACCCTATTTTAAGCGAGACGAATTTTGTGGTATGTTAATTTTTTGTCTTCGAGGACCTTTTTTTCTCTTTTTTTTTCTCTTTTTTTTCTTTATTTTCTTTTCGCTACCATTAGTAGGACCCAGCTCGTAAATCCGTATACAAAAGTATTTGAAACATTATTTTTTTTACTACTACCATCTGTCCCATCAAAATAGCCTACCCATGTTCACGGGGCATCCTTTCAGTGAATAATGGCTCTTAGGTGTTCGATGTAAAAATTTATTTTGTTGATTGTTCGGCAAATGAAAATGTATAAAAGAAAAAAAAAATTGACATGCAGAATATGCGGAACATTTGTAACATAGAAAAATTAGAAATCTATTAAGCTTATTATGATGTTAGTCCTTTGAAAAAGTCATTTAAACAATAATAAATAGAAGAACTTTCACGAATGACAATAAGCCAATTTAACAATGGATTTCGAAGAAGATGGTACGTGAAATTTATACTTCGTGATTTTAAAGGGCACTCTTAGTGTGAAATTTTGAAAAAATCGATTTTGTTTTTTTATATATTTCGATAATTTATATCTTTAAAAATAACATACTAAAATTTCAAATGCATATCTCAAATAGTTTTTGAGTCACGGCCATCTGAAGAGCAGCTGGTCATCGAAAATGAAATCAGTAATTTAAACTTTAAACGCGTTTTTCTCTAAATTACATTTTTCTAATTTGCTGCAGTTGTAACTCAAAGACAAATCATCCGATCGCTTTGATTTTTTTTCTGCTTATTTTGTATATGTTTCTCTGTACAATAACCCGTCCAGTTTTTCGATCGAATAAAAAATGTAATTTTGGCAGACCCAAGATCATTAAATTTTGAAACTTGTTTTAAAAACTCCGACATTTTGTTAAATATCAATTGTTTTCTTTCGAAAAAACAATTTACATACGGACAATACCTACCAGTTTAATAAACTTTTTGGTTTTTTTTATTTCAAACACTGTAAAGGTCGCTATCACTGCAACAGTGGAGGACCTTTTTTTTTAGTGACTTAAGAGATAGCGAATAACTTGCTGAAAAAATTACATTTTTTATTTGAAAATTCCACTGTATATTCATTATTTATGTATAAATATATCTTCAAAATAATAAAACATTTCATTCAGTAGTTTTCTTCAAAAGAAAATCCTCAAAATCACCTGTTTTTTAGGCGGTCACCCTAGATGTGTGCCCATTAAAATATAATAAACATTTCTTAATGATTAATTAACAATCGATTAATGTAAATCTAACGCTTCTAATGTATTTTACTAGTATTTAAGATTGTCTTAATGAAAATGTATATTATAATCTCGATGAAAATGTTTATGATAATAAAGTTTTTTTTATGAAAAATTTGAAATTCATATAGCGTCGTCACGATTCCAATGAAACAGCAAACGATCAAAGGAAAAGGTAGACGAGTTCTTATATCTCGCATCAGTGTGTTAGTTTGAGTTGGATCGTCGTTTTCTTAAAGGCAACATAAATTACTTGGCTTTATTCCAAAACTATCTTTCTATTTTCCGGTCATCTATTTTTGTGTTATAGGTTACTACTAGCCTATTATATCCTTCTACTATCTTCTTCCTCACAAATTACCTGTACTCGCGTTATCTTATTTCAAATAGCTAAACCTCTCTTCTTATTTTTGTTTTTCCTTGTTCCTCTTCTATCTTTCTCTCTCTTTCTCTCTCTCTCTCTCTCTCTCTTACTGTCAATCGTTGTTTTCAACTATCGTTCGTTTTTTATCATGTCATTAAAAGTGTCGACATCGATCGTTAAAAAATATATTTTCCAACGGATAATGGAACGTGTTAAATAAAAAAGAAACACGCATAGAAGAAAATCGTCCGTTAGATGTCATATTAAAACAAAGATAAAATTAAAATATTACATTATATGAAATATAGGCAAGAAAAAACTATACACACCGTCCGTTTTTTACAATTTATCTATCATTTATCTCGACCGATTAGAACGTCATGGATTTTCTTTCAGTTTATCTTATGTAATATATTACCCATAAATTCTTAACTAATATCTGGTAAAGCAAGAAAGTTCGTGTCGTTTTAATCAATAAAGATAAATGAAATATGAAGCTGAAATCTATAGACACGAACTTTCTTGGATTACCCTAATTCTATATCCACTAATTGTAAGTAGAGAAAATATCCATCGAAGGATCATAGTAAATGTGTTTAATTTTACTAAATTATTATGAAAGTGTAGTATATATATATATAAGTACATATATATGTAAGTATATAGGAAGAAAAAGAGGGGTAGCAATTAAACGGGCGATTAGAGACGCGATTAGGCGAAAACACGTTGTCGATACGATAAAACGGAAGGTTTTCACTTGGTCAGTGAAACGCTCGGTCTTCCAGTCGATTGCTTACCGCCGATCACGAGGCAATTTCAACCGGACGATAGGGAAAGTGAGTGCCTCTCCAGATTCAGAGATACACGCCTACGAGTAGAGTGTTAAAGGCAATAGAAATTATACAGGCCCCAGTATTTATGTGCGTATCTATAGAGAAGTATGTATTTATCGAGTGTGTGTACTTCAAACGATTTCGTAGCAAATGATACCAACGAGATAATTATCTTTTACTCAAGTCCAGAAACATCTTAAGAAATAGGGTCTTGAAAATTTTTCGAAAAAAAGAAAAAGAACTCCTCTCATACGATTTATATACGTATATTTATTCTAAATCTCTCTGTTGTGTTGCGTTGCTAGTTCTACAAGAGACAAATATTTGTCGAAATAATTATCTTCTTTCCGACGATAAATTCTTCTTTTTCTTTTCTTTCTTTCCTCTTAAGATAAACAAAAAATCATTGATATACGATCCTTTTAGCTTTAACATATAATCATTTGTTAGAAAAGAATTTAGAGAGAAAGATATCTGCTTGGTTTTCAATTATTTACTTTACTTCTTCCCGTTTTTTCTTTCATTGATAGGAAATGATTTTCTAGCTTAAGTTAAACGAAATCTTAACTGTTAGAATGAATGAATGATTTATACGAGGGATGTTAGGGGTTGGTATCTCCGATATGGTACCTTTACAAAAATCGAGATGAAGAGATAAAGAATAAAAAGGGAAAAATAGAAAGGAAAAGTGGAAGGATAAGAAGGGACCGTTGAAAGTTTCTGTCTGGAGTTTCGTAATAATCGTCGTCGACGAGGACGGGCCGGTTTGTCCGGAAATAATATTTGTACAGCTTGTACGTAAACAACCCTGGCGGCCCTCCAGAGCGCCAATAACACCGCCTGTGTCAACTCGGTCAAGCAGCATCGGAGGCCGAGGTAGATGCAAGACCTTAAAATGAGTCACGATGCCAACAAACGAAAAAGGTTATCACGCTCCCGTTTCAAATCTAACGATTTATACGAAGAAAGTCTGTGACTCATTTTCTTTTCCCATTCACTGTAGACCCCGATCAAGAGTATCAGTACAATATGAAATTTTCCACAACTTATTTTTCTTCTGTAAATCTGCCAGAATCGTATCTAAAAACTTCTTCTTTTATTTAAATATTTAAAAATATAGGTACACAATTTTGAAAAGCAATTCTTTTTTATGTATTTATTTATTTATTTTGAGTCTAACCAGGGAGGGAAAGAAAAAAGAAAACGTAAACATTTTATACAATCCCTTTCTCGTTTAAAATCTTTTTATTATACTTAAAACAATATTATTATTATTAAAAAAAATATAAGAAAGTTGAAGATAATTTTTATGGTTCTTTTTTTTTATTTGTATTTATTTATTTATTTATTTTGAGTTTAATCTAAAAAATGAAAAATAACGTGTATAAAACATTTAAAAACATTTAAAATAACGTATATAAAACTTTTATATAGAAATGTTATTCTCGATAAATCCTTTCGATGACGTTCGCGACACCGATAAGTAACTTTATTTTTTTTTTCGAGATCCGATCCATCAATCATCGAATCGTCACGCGAATCGATTCTCTTCTAAGGAAATCGAGATACGTGAGAAGCAATAATATTAACGATGATAAACTCGATCGAAATGAAAATTAAACCTGTGTATGCGAATATATGTATGTGCATGTACGAGTTTTATACTTGTGGGATTTCTATGGAAGGGTTAAAGCCTGGTTTTCATCCGTGAACAACGATCGTTATCAACATTTATTCGTCTAGAGATTACCGAACTGCGGTGATTCTAGATCACCTTTTAAACGTCTTTCTTCTCTTATTCCCCCTTCTTCTAATTGCATTCGACAATTTATCCGAAATTGTACACACTCAAAATTGTTTTATATATATATATATATATATATATATATATATAATCTTATAAGTATATGATAACACGTCAATGTTATATTAGTACACTTCAGTTAATCCCGTGGAAACGAACGAATCTTGTCTGCTATCGATCTTTGAAATATCACGTTAAAATTTCACTTTCGTGTTTTAACAATAAGAAAAAATACCAATGATTTATTGACCGTCTTTATATATATTTCCGAACAAAATCATTATCTACAAAAAAAAAGGATTAAAATTAACTTATCGTACGTTAGCAAAATTAATCTTTTCATTTTTCTCTCGTCGATCGAATAACCAAAAAAAAACAACACAAATTTGCTAATACGATTTTTAGCTGTAAAATAATAATAATAACAATAATAACAAAAAAATAAATAAAAATTTCCCAGATATAAACTATTCTCTATAAAATGGATAAAACACAGAGGAGACAGAGGTTTTGTGAACAAAGCATATTGTCAACGAGAGGGTGGAAGGGGAGGGTGGGATGGATAGTCGATGATCTCCGTTAGAGATCGCAACGACGCGGCTATTTTCACGTACGCGAGATTTACAATAGCCGACGATTACGTGCGACGCGCTTCGCTTCATTCCGCGGTACGATTCATCCCGTGTAATTAACAATGCATATTGCGGTCTCGTGCGGAAGCTTGCGGCCGCGCGCGGGCCTCGAATTTCGTGCGATTCTCTCTCTCTCCGTGAAACCGCGCTCCCCTACTCCTCCCTCCTCTTCACTCCCTCTCACACTTTAAACCATCCACCTGCATTGCTTTTATCTCTCTCTATCCTCTCTACCCTTTCTCGATTTCAATTTCGTCCTGATCCTACCCGATTATATTCTCTACCGTGCACTCCGATTCTCTCCTCTCCATCATCTACTACTTCTATTTCTATCTTTCTCTCATTTCAGCAATCATACATCCATCCATCCATCCATTTATCCATCCATCCATCCATCCATAGATACATAGATACATACGTGCATGCATGCATACATATGTTTGTCTTCTTCTTTCCGTTTAATATCAGTAATACGTATCACCGGACGAACAATTACGAGAACTTCACTCGATCCCACCCCCTTTGTTTTTTTATCTACTACTTTATGTACTCTTCTAAGCACCGGAAATCTCTATCTCTTTCTACTCCCCATTATATATCTTTCTCGTGGTCCTTCAATTATCGTGCCAATTTCGTCGAAGCGAGAAGATCGCGTTTCGGTATGTTATCTCACCGTCGGGAATGTTTGCACGTGCCAGTTACGTGCCGCTATGCTTTTCCATCCTCGTTTCATCGCGTTCGAAATTGCTCGAAACGAGGAATCGTCGTAGTCGTCGTCGTCGTCGTCCCGCATGTAGATACACATATATGTGTATGTGTATATGTGTACATTTATATGTATATGTATATCCTCTATCCACAACGACTTGATTTTTTTTTCCAAATAGCTCACTCGAAATCGATGGTGCACGAAATGGTACGTATACTTGTGTATTTTTTTTTTTCTTTTTTTTTGGTCCATCGAAATATCAAACAGGATAAATAAATGTTTCCAAATTTTCTCCTAACGAATGTAATTAAATCGAATCATCTGTTCGACTACTATGGACTATGACGACGAGAGAACCTGAATACACGGAGATGAGAAATACAAAAGAGAGAGGGAGAGAAAAAAAAAGAAAAAAGCGAGTAATGATAGGTCAAACAAACGGAGAAATGCGATGACATTGGCGAACAAATATGGCGCGGGGACTATGTCGAAGCCGATCGTAGTCAGGTCATTTTTTATTCCAAAGAGCGTGCACCTGTGTTTACACTGGAGGCACTTGTCAACAATGCACCGCCACCCCCCTGTGCTTTCCCTCGTGTCCGTTTCGACTCGAGTCATAGTCGTCGCAGTCGTCACCACCACCATCACCACCATCACCATCCCCACAACACTTTTTCCCCAATTGTGTTCGAAGCTAGAAACCGGTAGCATAACCCACCTTCAACTCTACCAAAGAACATTGTCAATTTTTACAGGTTTTCGACTGAGTTAATAGAATTGTCAAATAAATCTGTAAGAAGAAATCTTTAAAGGAAATAGACTCGGAATATTCCTATTATGCATCCATAAAAATGATGATTATAATAATAACAACAAGGGGGAAAAAAAGAAGACAGAAATGGTTTTATCTGTAATGAAATAATTCACATTTCTCGTCGACATATCTCGACGACGAGACGACGACGATGACGACAACGCTTTTATCCTGGATGGACAGAGTACACGCAAACGATTTTGTCGATCGGCATAAAAGTATATATATAGTATATATAATACATAGGATGCATACTAGTAGCTGGATAGATCGAAAGTGGGCTGCCGCCACCACCGCCATTTTGAAATATATCACGCGACAGAATCAAATTTAAAATCTGTCTCCTCCGTGTTATCTCCTATGTATCCTTTTTTTTTTTAGTTATTTATTTATTTATTTATCTATCCAGTCATCCGTCTATACTCTATATCTCTTGCTTTAGTGTGACGTGTATGTACATATATACGTAACACACAAAAAGAGAGAGAGAGAGAGAGAGAGACGGGTAATCGTTCATCTACGGCGTTTGTATATGCGGTGACGCGCAACGCAATGCACGGATATAACGTAATTGCGGATACACCAGGGGTACCAGACGGGGGTGCTGTTATCGTGTGAACCTCGTTCACGACCTATACATTTATTCTCCTCCTCCTCCTCTCCTCCTCTATCTCTCTCATCCGTTCCCGTAGGGGGATGGATGCTGTTTATGGTCGAATAAAAATTTGCCCGTCGGCCAAATATTTTTCCGTTGTCGGCTTCGCTTCTCGTTGTCGCCTCTCGTTCTTTGCTTTTTCTTCACCCTTGATTAACTCGTACACATACACATATATATTTATCTACATGCATATCTACACTGTACCAACATTCTAACCCAATCTTGCAAATGCAGCAAGTCTTTCTAAATGTGTACATAATATATTGGATTGGTGGAAAAAAAATGTCGAATTTTTCCATTGAATTGTGGCTAAAAATCTGACATTTTTTCCCCCTCATCAACCTAATGTATATATATAAACTTATTTTCTCTTTTATAGTATTTCGAAAAGACGAAATGAGAAAAATGAAAAATTCGCCTAGTGCGACCATGTTCGTTAATCCTCTACAAGTCCTTTTAAACGCGTTATGGAAACGTATAACCGTTGGTAGAATGGGAAAGAAACTGTAAACACTCGCTTGCGCTCTTTCTTTCTTTTTCAACTCGATCATCAATAAGAGGAAAAAAGATTCTCGAGTACGTTCGGAGATAGGCGCTGTGAAAACGTGAATTTTTTTTGAAACTAAAACGAAGAAGATAGAAAAGAAAAAAAAGAAGATAAAAAATAACGCGTGGAAAGAGAAAATAAATACGCACGATGAATTCATTGGTACATAATACCTAACGATCTATAAAAAAAAAAAAAAAGAATTGCTCTGTGTGTACGTGTGTGTTCGTTCGTTGGCTCTGTCTGTCCGTCTCTTTCTAGACATCCTATGTGCCGCACGAAAAATCGTCAATATTTGCCGGATCGACGTTTTTATTTCAACGGTATGATATCGATAGGGGGTTGGGGGAGGGGGAGGAGGGATGTGTAGTTTCCGCTCTGACAATACTGTCTATATACCCTCTATCCCTCTTCCTCCCTTTCTCACACCTCTACCTCTTCTTCTTCTCATCATTCGCTTTGGTTCGGACCGGCTGTCCCTGCTTTGGTTTGGAAACATTACGCTTGAAGGAAACGTAAACTATAACGGTTACCGAACTTGAAAGAGAGTAAGAAAGAATTAACCGTGTTAAAACAAAACGGAACATTAAAAAACAGAAAAGAGAAAATTTTCCTCGTATTCTTCTTCGCGTCTCGTTCGACTCAATGAAATATTTACCGAGTGAGTCAGGTGTTATTTTTTCGGTGAAAATTTGCTTGAGAATTAAATCTAAAAAAAGGAGAAAACGTATTTGGTAAAAAAAGACACGTTTAATACGAAAGGACTAAAATTTAAATATGAACATCGTTTTTCAATATTTATTCTATTCTATATTTTTAAATAAATGATCAGTATACTATACCTATTAATAAAAAGTAAAATAAACGATATTGTATATAGTGACAAAAAAAAACGAAAATATTATATATGCTAACACTTTTAATATTTATTTCTACATATAGTCCAGTCAATCTAGCCTGATTTTGGGCTCAAAATGGATGTTGCTCCCACCTGACATCAAGAAATTTTAAAAGGTCGGATATGTGGTCTACATTAAAAGGTTTATCTTTCAGATACTTTCATTAATTATGGGTAAAAAAAAGAAAAGAATAGGTGCCTGATATGAACCAAAGAACTATAACAAATATATTTACGTTGAAACAGTCGAGACGCGTTTGTATATTAGAAAAGAAAAAAAATACTCGAGTGTTTGAAAAATAAATCAAAAGAATAGAACGGTAACCAGCCGAGATACAATTGATTATGCATCATTGTGAAATAAATTCGACACTTGATCATATTTTAAAATCCTTTCCAGTTCTACGTATGCAACGAAAGTTATTCGTGTGAAATATGAACGCGTATCATGCAATTTCCGGTTCAAAAAATTCTACAACATTACGATTACCTATTAGAATATTTCTTTTTATTGAAAATTATTCATATACTATGTTTAACACTAAAAATCCTACCACACCGAAGTCAAATAATAAAAAGATTTAAAATTATTATGGTCAGCTTACGTTTAGATGTACTTTGTCCATATATCCAATGCTGCATAATCCATATCCATAAGTACATGTATCCATATATGTATATATAACTTTTCAGCACTACACACACTCACTCACATATGCATATCACTTGCATAGGAAGAACACACGCACACGCGACGCGAAATAAATGACATATTCTTAATATCCTTGTAATTCCTTCCGACGCTCGAAGAAGACTAACGATTATTACGAAAAGTAGTTACGAATACACTCGACAGGTACCGAACATATCCGAAGGTCAATATCAAATCTAACGACGAAATGACAATGCTCGGTTGTCGACACCGGCCGAGAAGTGACGGAGAGAACCGAACGTAAACAATACATTGAACTAAGTCGGTAGTTAAGGAATGTTTTTCTGTGTATTTCATATATAACGAATTTCTTGGAATTCACTGAGAAATACATTCAATACGTATGGAATTATTGGCATGTTTTTGTACACCTGACCTACTTTTTTTATCGCTGACCTATTTTTCTCAACAGTGACCTACTTTTGAATAGCTGTTTTCTATTTCTAATGATTAATTTGTATTTATAAACATTAAAAAATTAGAGAAACAAACTTTAAAAAATTCCCCTGGCCGTAATAATCAATATTTTTAAAAAGTGAAATATACATATTGTTCTTTGGGTCTCCTACAATGTATAAAAAAATCAGGAACGACATCGGATCGTTGCATTTTGCGGTGCGATTGATAAAGAAGAAGAAATTTTTAAATCAGCTTTTGCTTTTTGAAGGAACTATTGAACGTACAGAAAACGGGTTGGACGTATTTATTGTTAATAAGTTAAAGTTACTTTTTCATAAATTTTATGAAAATATATTAATATTAAATATTGAAAAACAATACGTAAAAAAAAAGCGTTTTCAGTTTTTGATTTAAACATTACATATTTTTTAACTTACTTTAAATTTAAAATAATTTCTATATCTTTTTATTTTATAAGTGTTTAGATAGATGCTACGAACCGGATGTCGTTACTGGCCCGAAATATTCATAAAAAAATGCTTTCCTAACTTTTACTTCTTTCAGATAAATCTTCTGTTAGATTTATAATCGTGTATGTGCACGCACATGCGCATACAATAAGATTTCTTTCAAGTGGTGTAAGTATAACGAGAATAATATTCGAAATAAATAGAATTAATCCCCTCCGATAATCATGTAAACAACTTTCGAAAATAAAACTGTCATAGATGATATCGATTCAGTTTAACAGTCGATTTCGAGAAGAAAGGTACGCAGAACTTATACTTATTACATTTAAATTATAATACACATTTTCCATGATAATTTAACAATTATTTAGCATATGTCTACTACTCAATTGCACCCTACTTATTTTTTAGATTTTACTAACACATTCACATTGGTTTAAACATTACATTATTTCTAACGTAATTCAGAATATGAAATAATTTTAATATATTTTTATTTTATATATTTTCAGATTTAAATTAAATCATCGTTGTTATTACAATTTTACTCGGATTCGCTTCTCGTTTTAATTTAGTCATTTTGTATTCACACTTTCTTCTGTCTTATTGATAATTATTCTAAATTTTTTTCAAATGTTACTCTTAGGCAGAGACCATTTAGGATTATTCTCAAGAAAAGTTTGTTTATCAGATAATTTATTCAGATGTTGCAATCTTAAAGATTTTCACATCCCTCCTGGGTCTTCAAAAGCGGTTGCCTACTCGTGGTTAGACCTGGGCACTGGTATTTTACTTTCCATATAATATTTATCTATTTTATATGCTATACATTCCATGGTAAGCAAATTCCAGCCAAAGACCGCTTACTATAAAAATTATAATTGTAATTAGTTTCTTTTCATTTTGTAATTTTAATATTATATTTTTAATCCACGTGCCTTGATTCCTTCTATCCATTTCATTTATAGAAACTAATTACATTATAATTTTAATAAATAAATTTTATATTTTTACAGATACCACACGAAACATATGAGAATTTTTATACGAAATTTTTTTTTTCTTTTTACTTCAGAAAAGTATTAATTCTAATATGTACGTATGGAAGAATTTTTAAATAATCGATTTAATAAAATTTTATAAATCAAATCTTATTGATTATTTAAATATTAAAAAATAAAATAAATATCTTTCATTAGAAATAGATAACAGCTGCTCAAAAGTAGGTCACTGTTGAGAAAAATAGGTCAGCGATAAAAAAAAGTAGGTCAGCTGTACAAAAACATACCAATAATCCCATATGTATTGAATGTATTGAGAGAAAGATACGCCTGAGTCAAACGAGCTCAACATCTGTACTGTTAATATCTCTCGGTGAATTCCAAGAAATTCGTTATATATGAAATACACAGGAAAACATTCCTTAATTACCGGATTAGTTGAGCGTTCGATGTATTGTTTACGTCGTTTCTCTCCGTCACTCCTCGGCCGGTGTCGACAACCAAACGTTGTCATTTCGTCGTTAAATTTGATATTGACCTTCGGCAATGTTCGGTACCTGTCGAGTGTATTCGTAACTACTTTTCATATTAATCGTTAGTGTTCTTCGAGCGTCGGAAGGGATAACAAGGATATTAAGAATATGTCATTTATTTCGCGTCACGTGTTCGTGTGTTCTTCCTATGCAAGTGATATGCATATGTGAGCGTGTGTGTGTAGTGCTAAAAAGTTATATATACATATATGGATAGCTGTACTTATGGATATGGATTATGCAGCATTGGATATATGGACAAAGTACATCTAAACGTAAGCTGACCATAATAATTTTAAACCTTTTTATTATTTTACTTCGACGTGGTAGGGTTCACAAGAATTGGAAGATTGTGGTAGGGTTTTCAGAATATTGTTCTTTTACGCGATCGCCATTTGAAAGAAAATTATTTCAATTTGACATATCGCATGTTTTCTACTTTGAAGGAAATTTTATAAGGAACAAATTATTTCAAGTAAACTTTTTACCAAAAACTATTAGTATCCGAAATATAAGCCAAAATTTACGGGAAAACATAATTTTTTCGCGGTTTTTTTGACATTTTGATTTTTCATGCAAAATGCACTTATTTGTCAGCATAGTGCATATCTGAATGTAGACCACATTCCCGACCTTTTAAATTTTTTTGCTGTCAGGTGGGAGCAACATCCTGTCAAAATGCTAATTTGACTGGACTAATACCGATCATTTATCGTAGAAAAAATATTTCAGCATTATCCGCATTTTGTTTTTTTTTAAGGGATAAAATTTCGACAAAATCAATTTGTAAACTTAGAGAACCATTCTTAACTCGGCCATGAAGAAAATGATTAGGGTTCAGGTATAAGAATGCAACTCGTAGATAACGTTTCTTAACGATCTTTTCCTTTTCGTCTTCCCTTGAAATGAAGCAACGTTCATCATACTAGGATGATATACGATCGTGTAGCGATCCATTCGAAAGGACCCACAACGTTAAAATGCTTTGCGAAGCGTGGAGATAGTTTTACGCTTCGACGCCGATAGACGGGAGGAGTATGCGAGACCGATCCCATCGTTTTACGACGTTCGATATTCGATTTAGTGTTACTACGTCTAGTCCAAAATTTATTTGCAAGTTTGTTTCTTTCCTAAAAAAAAAAAAGAATTCCAAGATTTAATCGGTAATCCTAAGAATTTATTTCTAAATACAACAAAAGAAAAAAGCAACGTTTTTTCCGATAAACGCAAACATCTGTTAGTTTAACCGTTTGAGTCTCAAGCAGCGCGATCACGCTGAAATTGTAACAGAATTTGATGATATAACCATTATACAAAATTTTATCCTAATTACTAGCTTATCCATGTAGAAAATAAATAAATAAATAAATATAAAAGAGATTAAAAAAGAAAGGAAATTCGATAGATCTGTAAAGAAAAGGGCAAAAGGAGGAGGAGGAGGAGGATCTAGATAAAATGATTTCAAGTTTAATGACTGTGCTCCGTAAGAAGACACTGGTCGGTCTATGTGCACGCGCGTTCGTTCCTTCGTGTAGACGTAAATTGGCCGTTGGAGGAGAGCTTAAATTCCGTTTGTAATCTCTATGCTCGACGAGGCGGTATACCGAGGAGGAAACCACAGACTACGAAGCAGAACGTTGCAGATCCCCGAGTAGAACACGCCGAGGATACTTTCACGGTTGCTTTGTATCGATAATCGCTGGATATTAGTCGAGAGAAGCGGTCATGAGCTAGACGCTTTGTAACCGGCCTCAATATACCCAAACCCTACTACCTAATATTCTCAACCTTTCTTTCTTTTCCTTCCTCACTCCCTCCCCTCCTACCCTTCCTTCCTTCCTTATTTCTTTCAACCCATCTCAATGCTAAAGACCAAAATATAATATTTTTCTTGTATTATCTTTCTTTCCTATCTTCTCCTTTTTCTACCTACCTCCTTGAATTTTCTGTTTCTTTATATATACGTACGTTTTGTAAAGAGAGAACCTAACAAACGAAAGGAAAAATAATAATCTACTTGTTACTGTTGTTGACAGAAGTGAAACCTTAACTACCTGAGGTTATTTGGAGATACTTAAATCTTCTGACGACGGATCAGATAAAATCTAAAATCTAAAAATGATTGAATATATATACGTCACTTTAAGAACTTTCATGGCAATAAAACTTTTATTCTATTCATAGATAAGTAGTTAAGCAAGTATACATGCATAGTTCTGCCAAGAATAAATGATTTAAAATGTTCAGGAAAAAAATAAATATGTTTGAATCAAATCGTTTCATTCTTGAGTCGGCAGAAGTGAACAGATATATTTTAGAAAGTACGAACGAACCCATTTTGCTTCTTCTGACAACTACGATGACGACGACCGACGACGACGACGACGAAGATGATGACGACGACAACTTGGGAATCTCGGCTTTGAAAGTGCGACATACGTATTACGGAAGATATATTGCTTAAGTTTATAACGGTTTAGCTAATCAACGGAGCTCGCGCTCTCGCGTACGATATAGACGAGAGTTATTAGCCGACGGGCTCGTAAATTTCTTAACGAAATAGCCTCCTTCTATCTTATGCGCGCTATGGATTTTCAAAGAGCCACCTGTACATCAACTTTACGTAAGTAGTAGTAGTAGTACTTCGCACGATATTAAAATTAAAGGATAAACGATTATCTCTTTTATTTATTCTTGTTTTTTTTTTGTTAGTCCGATGAGAACACCAGCTAAAAATGTATGAGTAAAATATTCGGCATACCGGTTATTATATTGCGTTTGTCGCATGCGGTCCTACCTAAAATTCACGTTTACCAATATACATATATATACGGAAAAAAAATTTATATATTAAAAAATCATTCAAGATAAAATCTAACACACACGCACGCACACACGACTCGTGTAACGATATTTTTTTACATAGACATTTTATCTTTATATAAAAATCGTTTGAAAACAATATAATCGATGATCGTAGAAAAGACAAAGAAAATAAAAGGGGGAAGAGAAAGAAGGAAGTAGAAAAAAAAGAAAAGGAAAGAAGGATAAAGTAAGTTTGAAGTAGTTGTACTTACCGGGTGTCGTGCCGCAGCTGCCACGGCCGCAGCTGCTGCATTTATGCCAGCACTGGGGTACATCTTGTGGCGAGAATTCCTCCAAGAGGGTAGGACGAGGCCGCGGCCTTCTTCCCTGATGATACCTCCACCTCGTTGCCGTCGCTCCTCTCGCTATCCTGTTTTTTATTCTTCTCTTTTTTATATATCACCGTTCTATATCCTCCTCAAGTATATCCAGTTGTATCCCAGATCATAGCATATATGCACAATTATTCACCAACGATTAAGAATAATAAAAACAAAAAAATAATAAACGGACGCACGCGCGTGTAGGAGTAACGTTGTTGCGCGTACTTCCTCGTTGCCGTTTTTCCACACGCTCGACCGCGCACGCACTCTCTTGCTCTCCCTTTTCTTTCTTTCTTTTCTTTTTTTTTATTTAATTATTTATTTCATTTATTTCACTCCCGTCCACGCACTCAACACCAAAAAATTCACTGCAATTTTATATTCACCCAAAAATTATCATGCTCTACGTTTCAACTATTTTTTCTTTTTTCCTTCCAATTATTTGATCGGACGTTAGTTTTCACTACGAAAAATCACTTTTAAATGAACACTATACTATGCACATCTGAACTCGCGCGAAATACTATTACGTGCAGAAAAATAACACTAAACGACGATCTATCCTCCACGACGGACGAGTATCAACTAATCAACCGCAGACTCGAGAAGTTCTCCCCACTGCCGTAGCGCTCCCGTCCCCACTATTCGCTCGCCGCCGCCCCACGTGGTCTCTAGCTTATTCCTGCCTCTCTCTTTCAACATTATCACTCTCACCCTAACGTTACCAGACATGGATCGTTTCTTCCGAGTCCCCTACGCTTTTCTTTTTATTCCTCTCTCTCTCTCTCTCTCTCTCTCTCTCTATTTCTAGACTTCCTTCCCTACATTTTTATTATATATTTTTTTCCTTCAAGATTTAGATATTATTATTATTATTTTTAGACCTAAGTTTAAACACAAAATTTATATATAAGTTTATATATAAATAATAAAAAACAAAAAAATATCTAAGGAATCTCGATATTTATGTTAACTCTTTCATTGTTCTTTAAAATTAATACACCAATCTATTTTTAATTTCACATTTCTCCTCCCTTGACAGATTGAACGTCAAAATAAAAGGAAATCCGTTTCTTTCTAAGTCCCCCTTTCGTTTTCCTTTCCCCCTTCAGGAAAAGAAGTAATTCGTCATTCCATTGGCGCGCTCGCCCTTTTCCACGCTCGAATCTATCTCGTTCAAGCTGACGAATCCTTCCTTATTCAAGTTAGGATCTCTCTCTCTCCCTCTCTCTTGTTCGTATCAGCCTGCAGCAGCCTTGGTTGGCACGTTTTCATTTTCGCTCTTCTTACAGGCGGCCAACCATTTTCATCCTCGACTTCTCGCAACTCTCACTCACCCTTACTCGTTGTCTCGCTAACGACCGCGACTCTTCCTCCTCCTTCTTTTTCTTCTTCTTCTTCTTCTTCCCTTTTTCAACCCCGTTTCCTACTCTCTTGTTTCTTTCACAAGGAACACGCGTATCTCTACGTTAGGAGTTTACCCGCATATACGACACTACTACAGAGAGTGTAATTCAACCCTCTTCTTCTTCTTCTTCTTCTTCTTCTTCGGGTACAGTGCAACCTTCGACGACCTTTCCTCTCGACCCTCAACAAACAGTTATTATCACTCTGCCCTTTCTTGTGCTCGACACGGTGATACTTAATCTTGCCAGCTATTTCGTGGTGGTGTTGGTGGTGGTGCTGGTACTGCTGCTACTACTACTACGAAAGAGAAGAAGGCGGACGCAACCAACGAAGCTAAAATACTCGTCTTGTCGTTCTAAATTTAACCGAGGTACATACTCACCATTTATCGAGCTTTTCAAAAAAATTCCACCGCTTCTACAGAAAAAGAAAAAAACATATTCTCCGTGTGTAGGTATGCATATATATGTATGTATATGTATTTATCTTGTAAAGTTTTATACAATAATAGTTAAGTCCTTATCGCGTCTACCTACTTTTATCTTATAATTAGCCACGTGAAAAGGAGTCTAAAACAATACAACGTTTAAACAACCTTGCATCAAAAAACCATTTGCTTATCATTATTCTACGTTAGAGAAAATTTGTTTAATAATGTTTCCAGAATTATACAAAAAGTATCATGGTTCAACTAAATTATTTATCATTGTTCAATTGCGTTATTATTGTATTAATTGTGTCGTACTTGGAAATAGATAGGAAATAATGTTTTTAAAAAGTCACGTAAGTTTATAGATTCGCAAACATATTGCAAACTTAATGATAGGTAGTACTCAAGGAGAACAGCACCAACAACAACAAAGATGATGATGATGATGATGATCATCATTTTATATCGTAGTAAAAAAATGTTGCCGTCTGTCGAAGCTCTATCGTCACGTAAATTCTTCCTCGATATCTCTCCCACGACTTATCGACGTATCGTACTCGTAGCACGGATAAAAAGCTTTGAAAGAATTATTTTATCCCTATCAGATATATTGTACATACATATATACACGCATACATACGTATGTCGTACTTATGTATATATATACACACGTATAGACAAAGTATTAAAAGAAAGATAAGAGTTATCGGATTGTTGACTTCCGAACGAACGACTTCTCGATATATATCATCGTTCGAGTAGATTGTTTCTAGTCATCGACTATTTACGTTAGTAATTCACTCTGCAAAATAATACAACAATTACGGATCTTTATCCGTTCTTTAAGAGCCTACAGGATAGATTCCTGATACGCGTGATAAATCATCAAGAAAACACAGAAGATTTTGCAATATGTCTTTCTTTAATCACAATAAACGATATTTTGCTAAACATTATTTCAAGGATCGTATTGTATTAACAAAAAATTTCATTTCTATCTCCGAGCTATCTTAAAAGTCGAAAAAGAAATGTTAAAAGATTACGTGACATTTTTGATAGCCCCGTACATATCTAACCCTGTAATCCGCTCGCTTTGGCAAAGTTCATTTGAGCGAAATTTCAAGATTTTGCGAAAAAAATAAAAAGAAGGAAGGAATAAAAATTGTTAACAGAAATAATATTCTTCTTTCCATAGAGTTATATATTTTGGTAATTAGAATAATACAAATATTTTCAAATGTTCCAAAAGATTGGGAAAAAAAAGGAAAACTATAACTGGAAACAATAGTGAACATCTCTCAAATGTCAGATGAAAACTTTGGAAAGAGAGGATGAATTCGTTCGGTAAGGGCATTGAATGTAAACGGAATCGTCGTCACGAGGCAAACTCGATGGACCGACGAAACGTGGTAAACGTATGAAGTTCATCTCGACAGTAGTAGGAATATGTTATAGGCTATGTATATATATGTATTGGTGTTTGTATATGCATATGTAGATAGTAGAATGTGTTGGAAGAGAATGGGTGTATATACATACGTTTGTAGGGTGGCGCGTCATTGGTATCGTCATTGTGAGCAGTACCGTGCTCTCCCATCCATACATACACACATAGATACAATACCTACACATAGGAGTGCATTTGTGCAGTTGCCTTGTTGGAAAGCGTGTTTATTGGTTAATTGCATCATTCTTGCCAAGTGCTCGGCTGCCAATTGGCTCGGCCATCAATCGGTGCGTGGTAGGTACACGTCCGCTCGATATCCGGCGAAAGCGTTTCGCGTTACAGAAACGTCAGGATTGTATTTGAACGTGTTTGCGCCCACGTAGATCTTCCTAGAGATAATTTACCAACCTAACTCTCTAACAAAAATTCCGTCCATTTAATAAGAATACAACGTATTAAGATAACCTCTTGCTTGTTTGCTAACAATAAGTTTAATACGTACTTAGCTTAGCTTGCTTACTTACTTACTTACTTACTTACTTACTACGTATCAACTTCTCTGTTTGTTTTCACATTTTCTAAATTAACTTTTTTTTTTCTTGTCAAAGATATGCCTTTTCAGTCTAATCACATTTCAAATTTTTGTCTACTCGTTGAGATAAAAAAATATACTTGAATAAAAAGAAACACGCACCATTCGCATCATTTACAAGTGGTCTAGATGCAATCGCTTCGCGAAGTAGGACGAGAAGCTCTCTTGTGAATTTTTGATAGGTGATATACTATATAATATAACAGTGTACTAGATTACAAGTTACCTTGTGTATGTTATAGATCGATCGGATGAATTTAATCGTAAAACGGGGACTCTCGAGGTTATTTCCAGTAACTTCTTCTTCTTTTTCCTCTTCCACTTCTTGTTTTCAAAACTGTTCGGTTAGATTCCGCTATAGATGTAATCATAATATACCTTGTCTCTGATTGTACACAATAAGCATTTAGGTTTATTTTTAAATATTTAAGAAAGATTAAAATAAGATATTAATCCGATCATAATCGATAAGAATTATTTTTATAACTTAATATTTGTTCTATAAATTTACTTCGATGTAATCAACTTGATAGATAAGTGTAGGGAATTGTAATTGTTATGCGTAAGAGACGTATGATATATCAAAGTGTAAATGAAAAGGCATTAGATTCGATAGGAGGAAGATCGTGCTAAACACAATGATATCTCTATAGAAAGGAATAGTAGGAATAACAGAGAGAAAATCTTTAAACGTGAACAGAAAGAGAGATAGAGAGAGAGAGAGTATCTCTTTCTCTATCGTGTATTCTCTCTCTCTCTCTTTCTCTCAGCATGGATAATACACGTGTAGTAGGAATATCGGTCGGTAGCTTTGACGATTAATCATCGATAGTTCGTTAGCCTTCCAGCAGGACGGATGGAAAACTCGTGGAGAGAAACGATCCGATATGTTGTATCGAGTATAGAGAGTCGGTCGAATCGGTACTACTATCTCTCTAAAGTTGCTTTTGCGGAACGAAACTCGTTAACCCTTTCTCTCTCAATATTCTTTTTTATCAGAAATAGGAAAGAGTTCGATAATAAAAATATTCTTTTTATATCCGTTATAGTTCTCTTTTATAACATTTTCTTGACAATTTATCTAACTTACATATATACTGGTGTAGGATTTATTAATAATACTAAACGGAATAGATCTTATAATTCGTAAATAAATCGTTCTTCTTTTCCCTTGTTATATTTTCTTAACGTGTCATATTCTTGAAAAAAAAGGAAGAAAAAAAAAAGAGAAAAAATTAGAGAAAGAGATGCTTGGGGATGAGTCGAAGGATGATAAACGGAGGCTTGGAACTGTACTCCACGGGAACGTAGTAGTAGTACTAGTAGTAGTGGTATATGTCGTGTATCGAAAAAAATACGTTACCATGCGGTAAACTCTTAACAGGGCGCTCTACCGTAGCGGTGAGTGTAATATAAAAGAGCGAACGAGAGAAAGAGAAAGAGAGTGAGAGGTAGAAAGCATTATAAGAAAAAAGGGGTGTGGGAGGGAGAGGAGAAAAAGGAAAAAAAAGAAGGTGGAACGTTGGTGTGGAAACCGAGGACGAGGGTTTTCGTCGTTGCATCGAAGCGGGGCGAAATGACATTACGTACCGCGAAGGCGCGATGCAGAAAAAGCTCTCGAGCCTCGAGCGACGCTTCGTCGTCGTCCTCGTCCTCGTCGTCGTCGTCGTAGTCGTCGACGGTAACGAAGAGAAGGAAATGGAGAAAGGGAAAAGGGTAAGGAAAGAGAAGGACGATAGCGATGATGACGACGACGACGATGGTGGTGGTAAAAAAGCGCTCGAAAAGTTCTACTATCCAGCTCGAACGCTTGGCCGGATTTGAGCCTCGTGATTATATTCTTCTCTCTTTCTCTCTATCTCTTTATCTCTCTTCCTCTTTCTACTCTCTTCTTCTCATCCATCGTACCCCACCGTGTTACGTGCGTGCGTGTGTGCACAGGTTAGTTTGACAAATTTTTCTCGACAAATGCCCCCCCTACCTTTCTCTGAAAAAAAAATATATATATATATATTCAAATTTTTGTTATATGCATGCATATACGTATGTATGTATGTTGTTTCTCGCGTAAAGTTATTGAAAATGTGACTGGTACTTTTTATAAAAGTATATTTATTCTCGGCGTGTACCTATATATATTTTTCTTCATTTTCGTTTTCTTCCTTTACTTTAAAAAAAATTCTTTGAAATTAGGTTGAAAGTAGGTAGAAGCTAATTGATTATTTTGATTTTACTTTAATCGTATTTGCGAGATGGTGTTTTTTTTCTTTTCGCATAAGATGTTTTGAAATATAATTTTCTATCTAACGAGGGAGGAGGATAGAAAAGGAATAGAATGGTGGTAAGAGAAAAAAAAAGAAAAAATCGGCTATGGTAAATTCGCTAAAGCATATGATGAGAGGGAGAAAACAAAATGGCCGATCGATGGAAGATCAAATTTGCGGAGGCGCAAGAATTTCGAATATCCGAGAGACCTATCCTCTCCTATCTTGGGTTAAAAAAAGAACGTTGAAAAGGCAAAAGAATAAAATAGAGGGGAGGAAGAAAAAACGAAGGCCGTTTGGACGTAAGCAAAAAACCAGTATGTTCGTAGCGAATAAGCTTTGCGCACCTTCGTCAATTTGATTGGACTTTTAGTGAGCGAGAGAGAGAGAGAGAGAGAGAGAGAGAGAGAGAGAGAGAGGAGACTAGATAGTAGATCTCCTCGTACTATCTATCGACGGGTAGCATAATTTCCCAGCGGCGTGGAAACGGGCCGCAAGAGAGTAAACGGGAAACCGCTCACTTTTTCCTATTCGTCAGAATAGAAAAGGAGGAAGCGAGAAAAGAGTTGCGACGTAGTCGGGAAATCGAGAGGCAAGAAGAGATGCGCTCTCGAAGAAGAAAAAGAAGAAGAAGACGAAGAAAGAACGAAGGAATGAAGAAAGAACGAAGACGAAACGAAGGCAGGCCAAGCGAAGGAAGCTGGTACACGGTGCGAAATGCTCTTCACTGATTTCCTTCTCTAAATATGGCTGCCTTCGACATATATCCAGTCCCTCACTCTCTCTTTCTCTTTCTCTCTGATTCACTCCCCTAGTCTATCTCCGTCCTTTGTGCGGCTCTGGTTCACCCCCGTTCCGATAACCACCACTACCACCACCACCACCACCAAGAAGAGTAGAGTAGAGTAGAGTAGAGTAGAGAGTAGAGTAGAGTAGAGCAGAGCAGAGTAGAGTAGAGTAGAGTAGAGTAGAGTAGAATACAGAAGAGAAGAGAAGAGCGAGTCTGCTCGGGCGAAGTTCTACTTGATTGCCAAGGCGTCTTAACCTCGGCCCCGAACGTTTGTCCGCGCGGAGAAACGCGGATTCTAGTTTCTCGTCTCTCGAGTCAAAGCATCCGTCCGATGGTTCGGCCTATAAGAATCGGTTGTTCGTTCGCACGACCAACCTCGTCGAGGGAAAAAGTCTATGGTAACGCCCAAACACGAATAAAGAGGCGTCGTCGACAGTGAAAAAGGCCAATCCTGCCAGAAGAAGGCGAACCAGTCGACCAACGAGGACGCTCCAATCGCAACCCGAACGGCTGCTCGTTCACTCCGCGCGGACTCTTACCGTCTTTCTTCTACATCTATCTATCTTTATCTTTTTCTCTATCTTTCTTTGTCTATCTTAAGGTTCTCCTCTCTTTCTCTCTCTCTCTCTCTCTCTCTTACTCACTAGCAAGCTCTACGACCTTTATTATGTGCCTTTCCGACGCTGTGTGGACTCGTGTACTGTGCGCACATAGACGCGGTTATAACCGAGAGCAAGGTGGCTATACCTTCTTCTTTTTCTCCTCTCTCTTTCTCTCTTTCTCTCTTTCTCTCTTTTCAATGCGGGGAGATCCTGCACGTTAAGAAACGCCGAAGGAGGGAATCTCCTCTCCTCGTAAGCGAGACAAGGAAGAGAGAGGACGACGCGAAACGACGAACGAACGTTTCCGTAGCACGAACCGCGAAGAGAAAAAAAAAGAAAAGAAAAAAAAACGAATCAAAAGAAAAGAAAATGTTCGACGGGATAGCGGCACCCAGCCACTTACAGATCCAAACTCTCCTTCTTCGACCAATTAATACCACACCGCCTTTCGATCCCTCGTGACTTCCGAAAACTCTTTTCTCTCCTTTCTCTCTCTCTCTCTCTCTCTCTCTCTCTCTCTTTCTTTCTTTCTTTCTTTCTTTCTCATTTCTTCTTTCATTCTTTATTTCTTTTTTTATTGCTGTCCTTTTTATTTCACAAGAACCGACGGTCATCGTGTATATATGAACCTGTAGCAGATAAAAAATTGTAAGCGTGTTCTAGATACAGGTACGAGACAAAGCAAAGTAAACGGTCGTTTTTTTTTCTTTTTTTTTTTTTATCTTTCTTTACTTCTTTCTTTCTTTCCGCTTATTCATAAAAAAAAAGTATTTAGTTTTTTCTCCATCAACGAGTGTTTTTTTCTTTCCATTGACGAGTATTTTTTCTCGATAGACAATTTTTTTCGTCGATGGGCGGCGACTTTTTTTTCGATTGACACTTTTTTTCGCTTGACCTTTTTTTAATATTTTTTTTTTCAAACGACTTTTAAAAAAATTATTACTACTACAAATTGTTCAAAGATCAACACTTGTAAAGTGACCTAAAAAAAATTCCTTTCTAACTTTTCATTCCATTTAATTACTGTTTACAGGTATACGGTGACTATGTTTCTTCTCTTCTTCCTCGTTTTTTTTTTTGAGAGAAAAAGAGAATAAAGGGCAAATCAAAAATTGTTTCGTAATAATAAATAAATCAGAAAACGTTTGTTTGTTTCGTTAAAAAAACAAGTAAAAAGTTTTATATAACATTTATTATAAATTATGAAGACATATATTATTATTTAAAAAAAAATTTTACTAGAATTTCAATTGATGAAGATAAAAAATATATAAAATGGTCAATATTAAAGAAAGAAAAAATAAATCCGAATGACGTATTATTTTCTTAACTATTTGCTTAAATGAAGTGTACGGTCAACGTATAGTTTTAAAAGAACACGATCTGCGAGATTGGTTTCGAAGAAATGAAAACACAAGTATTTATTCGAGCGTGGAAGAATTAGAAAAGTGTGGTGGGTTGAGTGATGAGCTGGAGAGGGGGTGGTCAACGTTGAGAAATAAAATAACGATGTGGAAGGATAGGTGTCGTCCGAGGACAATTCAAACAAAACAACGAGAAATAGCGCGTCGCGTGAATTTGACTATTACGCGTTTCGAGTTCGGTCGACTTGGTTGAAAAATAAAGCGTTGGCAAAAAGCGAGAAACAATCATGCCACGTTGGCTGTTAGAGTCGGTCGGCTTGAAACTCGCCTCCTGTAACCAACACGCCTACCGATTTTATACCGTTACGCTCGTATTTACGAGTACGCCATGAGCGCTTCGGCTTACCATCACGGTCATTCGATTTTCACGAAATATTCGAAAAATTACGCATTCGATTGCTCACACTTATATATATATATGTTTGTGTGTGTGTGTGTTACCTATATGTATATGTACCTATTTGCACGCACTCCCACGTACATGATGAGAAACATGCATATGCATATGGTGGTACATGTATTCGAGCCCGGTAATTATGAAAGTAGTTTGACAATAAGTCAAACATTTCGCTTAGGTATTTTATTTCTCACGCTTATAATTACATAAAAGAATTATCTTTCAAGAATAGAATGTACACGTATGTATGTACTTATTCTCTCTCTCTTTCTTTGTGTTTGTCCAAATGTCGCATTATTTCGCAAGGAAAATATATGCGCATGATTTAGACCATTTTCATAATTGTTGTGTTCTTCTTCTTCTACTTTTTTTTTTTCTTGTGCGCGCATATCTTTGATATATTATTTTCCTCGAATAGATTAGAATATACAAAGAGTATAATTACTTAGAAAGAAAAAAAAAATATGGTTTGATTACTCTATAAAGAAAATATAGATAAGACTTGATTTGATATTTTAAAAAAAGTTGCAGCCTAACGCGAATGAACATTGGCATATTCGCGCGTCGTTGATTCGCTCGTTTTACGAGAAATATATCTCGTTATCGTTCCATGCATCAACGTGTCGTCCAGCGATAACACGGAATAGGACAGAAAAGGATGGGGAGGACAGCTTTTCATATCAAGGGTGTTTAATTTCGTTAACATCAATGGTAATTCGTTTAACGACTTTTGTTTCGCGTGACTTACGATCCAATATGGCCGATTTTGTGATTTAGAGTCTCTCCATCGTTAAATCCTACCAATACTTGCAAGGACAATTTACGCAATTCAGATTCTGCTTTTTTTTTTGAAAACTACACATTTGTAGATGTTGATTAGTACTATAAATTTCGCCGTATGACCATAATAAGACACTGAACCCTTACCGAGATCTCGGCTAATAAAATTTTCATTAATAATTTACCGACCAAACTTAAATTTATAAGTATTCAAACATATATATATTTTATTTCATTACGTGAAGATTTGGTCAATCTTTTTGCAAGATTTTCATTATAATTTCATTGGAAGAACGTTACCTGCAAAAAGTGAAAGTGTTGGAAACTCGCGAGGATATAATGAGATTAAATTAGAAAATGTTAATGCACTGAGCAAAAAAAAAACAAATATACACTTATATGTTATTTATATGTTATATATATATATGTATATATTATAATTTTCATTTAGAATAAGATATAATAATCAGATATACGGATAATATATTTTTGCAGTTTCACCAAAGTTAATTTGTGTAGAAAAAAGACCCAATCGTGCCATCTGCGATCTTACTCTTGTACTACTTAGCAAACACTACAAGATTTTTATCTTTTGTTTTCTAACGAAAAAACTAAGAAAATTAATTTATTAGAAAGAATAAGAAAATATTTTATTTTGTATGCTTTGTTTATGTTCTTGGATTAGTTGAAATTTCGTGGTCTCAAAAGATTTATGCGAAAAAGTAGATGTCTTCAATAAATATAAATTCATTGCTCGTCGAATCTTCTTTTTTTTGTGTAGTGTTTTTAAATAAATTTATTATACTTTTAATTTATAATTTTTTTCTTTTATCTATATGTATATATGTATGTATGTATGTATACATATATTTATTTATATATATATATATACATACATAATAAGAGATATACGACGTATTGTCGATTACGCAAATAATAACTTTTTTCACGTGACACCATGAAAAATTAAAATTAATATTCGTGTAAATAACGCATATATATATAACACAAAAAGAAAGTTATATTTTTTGTATGTATTTCATTCTATGATAATGTAATTAATAATGACAAGGTGTTCTTAAGTTGTGTATAAAACTTAATAATTTTTAAATTATTTCAAGGCTGAGATAATGAAAATATACTTATATCTACAAAAATTACAAACGCATTTTATGATATTTTCGTTTTTTTTTTTTCTTGGGCTTTATAACGCATTATTTAACAAAGCATATACATTACAAACTAATATTTCCCATATACAATATATGATTATAGAACACGCACAAACATTTATATATGACCTACTTACTATTAATTTATACGTGATAAAAGAACTTGTCGAATACACCGATAAAAATCGAACACTTCTTTATAGATTTCATTAATTTTGATATCAACGTTTACAATATCAGATACGCCAAAGAAATATTTATTTTAAATATATATATAATGCGCGTTGGAAAATCATTTTTTAATATTTTTTTATCACTTTTAAATATTATTATTAATGCATAAATGAAGAGATACACATAACAAATTATTTATATATGTATATATAAGTATATGTCATATTCATACACATATATATACTTATCATAATAATTGTAATAGGAGTAATTAAATTCTAATTGTAATAATAATAATGATAATAATAATAATAAAAGATATGACAATGGGAGTATTGTGATAATAATATAATTAATAATTAGTACATCCGATGAATTTGCTACAACTGTAATCGTTTAAAATCTAATCGATAATAACTTGAATTCTGTCAGAATAACAATATTTTTAGCGAGAAAGTCACTTCACTATTAAAAATGTATTGATGATAATTATCGATACGTTTATATAAGATGATTCTCATCCTAATTTTTAGAGTATAAAGGTAGAACCGACCGGTAGCAAATAGATTGTAAACTCTTCCTCTTTTCTTCGTTTAATATCGCACAAATACATACGTAGAATATATCAATATTAAATATATTTACAAATATATTTAAGAATAATATTAAAAGAAGTGCTTTGAGATATATATATAAAAAAAAAGAACATCGTTGTAAAATACCAGGTAATATATGATATACACAACATATACGTGTGTACATAAGTATATTAAAACAGCTTTATAATTTCAAGTAAAATGTGATATTATACACGAATCTGTCTTAATTATGATTAGATTTAAGATACAATAGTAACGTTACAACAGATCGCGAATACAATGCTTTGTTAAAGAATTTTTATTTCTTCATGATCATTGATTATGCTACCTAAGTCCTCCTAGATACTCTATGTCACAAACACAGGCCATATACATCTTCTTCGTCATTATTTTATTATTTAGTTTCTTTCATTACTTCCATTACTTCGATGATCTTTCTTGATCTGAAAAATATTTAGTTGCGTTTGGAAAACGTAACGGATCTGGGAAATCCGGAGTACCATATCTATGTGGATTTAAGCAGTCCCTTATTGCCTGACCAAATGCATGCCTAACTCCAGGATCAGTTGCTACAGCAACAGCAGCCCCTTCAACTTCCTCGATTCCTGCACGACTAACACCCTCACGAACTAAACGCTCTACTGATGCCGTTATAGCTGAGTGATTAGGAGTTGGACTGACTAATAATCGTGGCTTTTGTTGTTCGATAAGTTTACGCCGTTTTGTTGGTAAACCACCTATGTATGCATCACTGAAAGTTGTTACGGCACTATTAGCCATTCCTTGCATCTGTAATTGTCGTCGTTGTCTTACTCCATCGCGTGCAATTATAGGTATCCATTCCTATAATGATTATTTTTAATAACTCAAAACACAAAATCTTCATTTTTCAATACTTATAAAAAGAAAATTATTTATCTATTCTAAAATTGAATAATTTACCGAAGGTAACGATTCGTGTCCTGGAAATGTTTCTGGAATATCTTCCCCTTCATCCGGTACGGACGCCCCATTATTAGACTTTTCTTCCATAGTTTCTGTTTCCATTGGCTGTGACAATAAACGTTTATTAATATTTTTATTTTCCTGTTTATATTCCTTTATTATAAAAACGTAAATGGTTCACCTCATGTTGTGACTGTTGTTGCTGCTGTGGTTGCGGTTGCGATTGTGATTGTGATTGCGATTGCGATTGCGATTGCGATTGCGATTGCGATTGCTGTTGTTGTTGTTGCTGCTGCTGCTGTGACTGTTCTTGCGTTGAACATGTAGATTCGTGAGATGCCGTAGAAGAAGTCGACGTTATTCGTGTAGTGTCTTTATATATGAGAAGTGGAATAACTTCAGAATCTGGTGGTTGTGGAATACGTAGCGAATACGTGCGGAAGTGAACAATAAAACTATTTAACATCCATTGCCGAAACGAGGGATTACCGGCATTAACTATATGGTACTAAAAAAAAAAAAATAGCAACAAATTATTACAAATAATCATATTTCCTAATTCTGAGATAATTGTCATTGTAATTTACCAAAAAACGGCCAACAACAGATTCTAAACCTGCTTGTCCTCCACGAAGAGAGTATCGAAGTACAGCGCACAATTGTCTTCCCATAGTATTTACGATTGTTAATATTTCCTGTCCGAATCTTCTGTCATCAATACCTACAAATATGTAAATATATTATAAATATATATATTACATATTATATTCGATGAAATTTAAAATAATGAACTAACTAGTATCGAGTACGAGTCTGAACATTTCTTTGCAATGCCGTGACAATAATGATTCAATCGTAGCGCAAAGGTCTACGGAAGAAACACTTCTACCAGCAGCATCCTCCGCCCTTTCCAAAAGTTGCTGAAGATGTGGTCTGTAGTGTACAATTAAACGTTCTACTACTTCAGGTGCAGATGAATTGTTCATTATTACACAGCACAAAAATCTCATTGGAACTCGAAGCCTAGCAATTGGTTCTGATCTTCCAAGTCTTAGTCGAACTACATCCTCTACAGTCATGTAACGTGCCTAGAATAATATTACATGTACCTATTTATAGTTCAACTTTTTTTTTTTTAGGTAAATATAATAACTTCTATATATACTTACAAAAATCAAAGCTAGTTCAGCGAGTAAATTTTCTTCCGTAACATTTTCACGAGATTGCGGATCATTAATTTCTAATAAATTAGCAAGGGTTACATTTCCCCCAACTAAATTAGTACTGTAATATAAAATAACTTTCATGTAATTCTTATTTATTTGATAATATTGTAAAGTAAACAAACATACCCTCCCTCTCCCATGATTCCTATATGAATGTTTCCATTACCAAGCATTTGCATCATGTTTCCGAAACTTTCTGCTAGATCAGGATCTTAAAAGATATATATTCAATTAGTATTATTATGTTACACATAGTATTAATATTGAAATTGATATAAGATAATATGAAAAAATTGCACCACTATTGCTGCTGTTAACGTTTATACTGGTTTGCTGTTGATCGCTTGTGCCTCCTACCATTTGACGTAAGAAATTAATTATAGGATTAGTTGCAGCATTTTGGTTAGAAGTTGGTGAAGCTGTACTGGAAGAAGTAGCAGTACTGCTTGCTGTAGACGTACTTGCTGTAAAATGTAATTAACTAATGTATATATTCCATCGATTTAGGTACTTAATGTATATTCTACCTGTTTGTGCCTGAGGTTGAGTTTCTTGTGCAGGCGTTTGACTGGCTCTCGTAGATTGTGAATTGACTGTAACATTTGGTGTACTAGTCGGTGTACGACGTACATGATGAGAATTGCAGGGAAGAAATGGATCAAATTCGAGTCCTTGACCCATACTCATTCCAACGCCAAGCGGATGTGCATGATGTTGATGGAAAACATGAGGACGTGAGGTACTACGAGTTTGAGTAGCGGTAGTTGGATGAGTTCCCACATTACTTCTGTTATAAAATTCATTATTTAATAATCACCGAGTTATGACGCGTATTCACTGAATGAAACAAACATTGAATACTATATGATCGCATTATGCAATTAAGTTGACATTACCGAGCTTGTGTGCTCTGAGCAGCATTAGTAGATGTACTATCCATTGTTGCAGCAACCGTTTGTTGCTGGGTTCCTCCTGCAGTAGTAGCTGTAGTGCGTGTTGTTAATGGAACCGTAGCGATACCGCCTTGCGCCATATGACCAGCGACTGCGTGCATTAAATTCCGTAAAAAGTCTGGAGTAGGAGCTGAACCCCAAGGAAATATGCCAGCAGTATTTCCACTGCTTCTTCCTATAAATGGTATTAACTTTAGATATGTTATATATATACACCAAACCTTAGTAATTTTCTATAAAGTAATTTTAAAGTTTACGTGCCAGCGTTATTATTATTATTGTTTTCACCAGATTGATTTGGTTCTGTTCCTGAAGTAGTTTCCATATTACTATCAGGACTGACTTCCATCAAAACTTCAACGTTGTTTGGCAAATCAAACACTGTCATAAAAGAATAGCTTTAATATTCTTATTTGACAAATACATTTTATATAAAATATCATTAAATAAATATAATTACCAAATTGCGATTGCGGTGATTCTTGTGGTCGTTGTTGTTGTTGTTGTTCCTGTGGTTGAGAAGGCGGTGTACTACTGGATTCTTGAGGCTGATTATTATCCTCTGCTGTAACTTCGATTGATCCTGAAGCTACAACAATATCTGACGGTTGTTGGGCATTTGTAGATTCAGCAGTTTCTTCATTGCCGTTATTATTGTTTGCATTGCGACCATGTAAACTAATATGAGCCTAATGGACAAATTATATAGAATATAATTATTTGCATATTATATATCTCTTTCATGACCTATGCTCACCTCTACCTGGATCGGTACACCAGCTTGCAGAATAGCAGAATGTTGTATAATAATAGGTCGACATCGTAAATTTCTAGGTGGTTGCTGTCTCATATCAACAATTATGTCGCTTAAAGCATGGCAGGAATGAGACATGTAATGCAGACATTCGCTAACACCATCTACCAATCTTTGAGTTTCTTCAACGACTTCTGGCGTTCCAGGCTAATTAGTAATTTTACAATGTAAGATAAATAAATATCAGTGATTATTAGGAATTTGTTTATATATTCACTTACTCCTGGAGGCAATGATGGATCAGCCAACATAAGTACACGATAGCGTTCGATGTACGGTCTTAAACGATCTTGAGTACTCAATAATCTGTCTAATAAGTATCCCATTTGTGGAGGTCGTGGCAATCTAATAAATAAATAAATTTAATATTATTTCAATGTATAGCGAAAAAAAAACAAGAAAAAAATATATTTTACTGAGTAGTAGGTGGTCGTCTGCTATTTTGTCCATTTGCATTTGATGTTCCTTGTTGCTCGCTTTGTGGTTGTGCAGACGATTCCATTTCAGCATCTTCTTGCGTTTCACTTGTAGTTCTTCCTTCATTAGCATCATCGTTGCTTCCTATGCACATTTATCGGATGTCAACATATTTATGTTAAATTTTTATTATTTATTACATTTTTACCTCTTAATAAGGTAACATTGCTGGCACCTGATGCAGAGATTGCAACTCCTAATGCAGCTGCTACAGCTTCTGAAAGTCTAGTTCCAGTTGATTGCCGACCTTCTGCAGTTCTGAAAATACTTTGCCGAATTCATTGACTTATTATGCAAGTATATTTATTAATTATAATAATTAATCTAAATAATCATTAAATATAAACTTACTCTTCCTGGTCTGTTTCTATTTCTTGTACTTGTATTTGTTGCGGTAATGGAGATTGATTATTTTCCGATGTACTGGGATGTAAAGGTGCTGAAGGATCGTCAAGACGATCCATCAATTCATTTGCACGATTGAGCATACGTTTAGCAACTATTAAACGACTATTCGACAGACTGTTACTTAATTGTGGCACGGGTAACCCTAACAGATAAAAATCATGCATTATTGCAAAATGTGAAATACAAAAAAGCGTGTATAAAAATTAGTAATAATTACTAACCATGTCCTTCAACAATTTCAGCTGGTACAGACATAGCACCTAAATACATAGCATTTCCATGCATTTGAGCATGACTGAAACGATAGTGCGGTCTTTGTTGATTTTGCCATCCTTGATTTTGTTGTCCTTGACTCTGCCCACTATCATTGTTTCTTTGTCCAGGCTGAGGAGGTGCACTTTGCACCAAATGTATAACTTTACCATTTACGTCTACGTAAATAACATCATTTTATTAAATTACATCGATTAAATTTATTAGACAAAAATGAACAAGAATAACTATGTACCATAATCATTTAATTTTTTATCATCTTGAAGAACTCTTCCACAGTAAATAAGTCTCTGTGAATCAGCTGGCACAGCTACAGATTCTGCTATATGTTCTTTAAATCTACGAACTGTAATTTGCTGTGGAACGAAAAGAATCATTATAAACATATCTATTTCAATATATTATGTATTTCGAATGTTCTAGAGAAATATCTACATTCGAAATAATTCAAAGGAGAGTTATCAGAAACAATGTAAATCCAATAATCTCTACATGTTATATTTATATTTATATTTATTTTTATGTTTATGTTTATATTTATATTTATATTTATATTTATATTTATATTTATATTTGTATTTATATTTATATTTGTATTTATATTTATATTTATGTTTATGTTTATATTTATATTTATATTTATATTTATATTTATGTTTATGTTTATGTTTTATATACGAATAAATATTTTTTATGATAAATATATATATGGAGTAACACATAGAAGAGAGGTAAAAAAATCAATGAATAGATATAGATTAGAATATTCTTTAACATAGAGGAAACCTTTGTCTATGATTCACACATATATACAATTACAACGTTATTACATTACAAATCTAAAAATACATATATATCTCTCGTGTTCGTAGGATAATAAATTAAAAAAAAAAAAAAGAAAATAATCTTCGATTAATATTTATATTTACAGAAATAAATTACGTAATTTTTTTTCTTTTTTTCCCCTTTCCTTTTATTTTAATTTAGCTTCTTAGATAGCCATATAAATCAATAATTCCCTATACTGGGATAATTTCAAATCAATAAAATTAATATTAGAGAGCATTTGTAAAAGTAAGAGGACGAGCAATCGAAGCATGAAAAATAACAATAAGTAGAATTTTGTATACGACGGTATAAAAATATTATATACAATAAACTTACGTCGTCTTCCAAAGAGAATGCATGATTCTGCGAATCTAAAGTCTTCACCGTAAGGTTGATCATGATTGATCACAATGCGGATCAAAACGCTCCTTCAATAATACTAAAATAATGAAATTTGATATATAACGACGTAGTATCGCGTGACGTTTGGAAGTTAATCTCAATCGAAGAATATTTAATGTAACATGAATAAAAATCTAATCTCACACTATGCAGAAGAGTGATGCAGGTGTAATAGGTGAGAGAATATGATTTCACAAGTTATCAACGAGCTCGGCTATGTACTACAAATAATATTTTATTGAAGAAAATTTATCTCAATTGATCGAATAAATGATTTGGTTAAATAACGATGATAATAAACACGTATTAAATCAGTTCACTCCGTATTACGATCGCATAGTTCAACTTATTTGAATGATATTTCTGGGTGTCGATATTTCACAGTAACGGGCAACACGACACACGTTATTCTACCCAGAATTCCCTTTACTATCGACACAAGGTGCGCAGCCAACATAAACGGGCTAGTAATCCCTATGCTGATGTCGGCCTCTCTTTCTTTGTTTTTTTCCTTTCTTTCTTTCATAAACATTAAAAAGTAGCGTCATCTACGTCGCCAAAGCTCCGATTGGTATTGAAAGAGAGATTGAAAGAAAGATAGATAAAGAGAGAGAGAAAGAAAGAAAGATAGATACAGAGAGAGAGAAAGAATTAGAAGTAATACGTGATTCACCGGATATGAGAACCACTAATAACAAGCGTAATAGTTTTCTCGTTTCACCGCGAGATGACGTGTCTTGTTCGTTCTACATAATGTCTCGCTCAATTTAAATCCAACGTGACACACCTCACTTTTAGAGGTTCATTTAAATTCCCATTGCGCGACGTAGATTGCGAGAAACGTGCGTAGATCAGCTGATTCGAAAACAGAGNCGCTACCGGTCTTTTCGGCTCCTCCTGTTAATCGTTTCTCCTCTCTTCTGAAACTCCCCCGTATAAGCCCTCGGGTGTCTCGTCCTGTTCCCTCGTCTTTTCCTCCTCGTCATCGTCGTATATATTTCTTGAACGACAAGAAAAGGATAAGTTTAGCGTGCGTGTCTCTTGCTAACTATGCAAAACGTAGAAAGATATCCCAGGAGTAAGTAGCAGCAGGCCGAGGGAGAAACGATATAACCGCATCAAAAAGAGGAGGAGGAGGAGGAAGATAAGCAAAAGGAAGAGAAGACTAGCAGCCAAGCGAAGAAGAGGACGAGGAGGAGGAAGAGGAGGATGATGATGATGGTGGTGTTCACGTGTCGTTGTTG